>VWYK01118747.1:8932-20000 GCA_013399775.1 Semnornis frantzii | reverse complement strand
TCAGGAAACCCTTTTTCATTGTGAGAGTACCAGGGAAGGTTGTGGAGCCTCCATCCTTGGCAATATTCAAAACCCAGGTGAACATGGTCCTCTCTGAATGGCTCTGCTAGAGAGGGGAGGTTTGACTAAATGACCTTCAGAGGTCACTCACTGCAGTACTACACTTGAGTGTAATACTGCAGAGACTAATATGTGATGAAATTACAGCAGTTTTGAAGATTAACAAACACGTTTGGGGTAAAAGTAATGCAGGGAGCAGATGATACTGTCATCTGAATGGTTATGTCTGGGGCCTTTTTCTTTAGAGAATTTTGTTCTTGGGCTTTTGGTCTTTGGCTTTTGGGTTTTGTTACTTTGGAGCTTTTTTCAGTTTTCACCAAAAAATACCTGGATGGTTTAAATCAGCAGACCTGGTCAGACTTCTTCCAGAAAGAAGCTTAAGAGGACATCAAGTCTAGCCAGTATCAGAGACATCACATCAAAGATCTCTCCTCAAAAGCAGTCATATTCCCTCCAAGCCCCTTCAGTTAGAGACAGACAGAAGCAGGAGCCAACCATTTCACTGACAACTGCTAATGACAAAGACATTCCTACTCTAACTTCAGCTATTTATATAAGATTGGAATTGGTTATCTGGACTGGTATTAAATGTGACTATGTCGTTAGCAAAAGTTTTTGTGTAACACTGTCCCAGAACCTATTTTCTCCCTCTTCTGCTTGCTCTATGTGACCTCTGTGGGATAATTGCCTATCCTGTGACAGGAGTGCAGACATCAGAATCTTAGCTGTAATATGATAGCATCCCAATAATTAATGACACTTCTTGCTGATATCACTTCCAAATGTAGAGTGTTGTCAAGTAAGTAACCATCTCATTTCAGGAATTCATTTGTGTTATCTTTCCTTGGTCCTTCCAACTGACAGTCAATCAAAACAACCTTATTCCGTATCCCAGAAAGCTCTGACTTGTCAGGACTTCAAACTATCATTGCTCAGGAAACATTTTCTTTCTTCTGCTTTCTGCTGAATTTTCTGCTGAATGAATTCACTTGGAAGGATGGCTTTATATCAGCAGGTTTTGTAATTCCATTTCAGTTAAACTGATTTTTTTAGACTGTGCACACTCTAGACATGTTTTTCCCTAGATAGCTTAGATAGTGTGTTGTCTTTCAGAGCACTACTCTAGCAGACAGAATTTTAGCATGCAGAAATGAAGCTCATCTAGACTTGAAACAACTTGTAGTTTTTTCTTTAAAATTATGAGTATCCTCTCTTAGGTAGTCTGTGATGCCCTTGAAAACAGTGGATGCCAATCTTTATGGTGATGGAGCTCTGTCCTGTGGCACTGCAAGAATACCAGTGGTATTTGCCATCAGCTTTAGCTTGCTTTGAGTGAAGCAATGCAGTTGATTGGTGGCTGGCACACCTGTAATCATGTTAGACCTATGCTACCTCTAACCTGTCAGTGTGACTTTGAGCTGAGATATTGCTTTCTGAGCATTTGCTGCTGTAGGTAGCAGACCCTGACATTGAGACCTCCTCAGACTATGTCCTGAAATATGTTTGCACAAATACTTTCTACTTTTTCCTGGTTGTGCTGGAGTCAGCAAGTGAGGCTTTTGCTGTTGTGACTTCAGTGCTCTTCCCCACTCCCTTTCAGCTTAAAAATTCTCTTTAATGTGGGCACCAAAGCTTACACTTGCTGCCTTTTTCATTCTATCATCGGTTGTTGTCTTTCTGTATCCAGACTTAACAACCAAAAATAATAAAATTTTTATTGTTCAAACTGTGTTGTAAGCAGAGGATGAGAAATATCTTCTTAAGGTGTTACAGTGACATGTCATAAAACACAAGTTAGGAAATGCCTGGATGCATTCCTGTGTGAACTACTCTAGGGGATCCTGCCTTGGCAGGGCGTTGGACTGGATGATTTCTGGAAGTCCCTTCCAACCTCTAATGTTCTACGATTCTGTGACTTTCCCAAGTTTGAGTGAGATGTGAAACACTGACACTTTGTGATTCCTCATTCTTCAGTTTGGGAATACACTGAGTCTTTCACTTTGCTATTTAGACCAGAACTCTTCCTTGAAGAAAACAATGAGTAGGAGATGATTTTGCAGGGCAAATTGTAAAGTGGAGAATGTCAGTGCCAAACTTTGTGGTTTTAAAGTTCCATTTTCAGGACAGTAAAATTATTTGCTTGGTCAGAAATGCAGAGGAAGGCGAAAGTGTAAACAGAATTTCACAGAATATAGAAAAACTATCTTTAAAATATGTTTGTGGATTTACAGTGTAACCCTGCATACACATGAACATGTCACTAACTGTAAATAAGCATTTGCACACTTCTATTAGGTCAGAAGAAATTTTAAAAGTTCCAGTGATTAGCTGTGTATACAGAAGCTCCCTGGACCCTTCTCAGCATGCCACTGAAGTAAGCTGTTCAGTGCCAGAAAAAGATGCACAGTGCATAGACCCATGGAAAATATTTGTACTCTGGCCAAGGACTTTGTTCACATAGTTATTTGTGATTATCTCAGATAATGCACAAGCTTGTTATGCATATTCATATTTTTATCTTCTGGTAGTGCTTCAACACTGTTTATTGCAACCTGTTTTGGGAGATGCTAAAGATCCTTTTGGGAAAGGAAGAACAAAATGATTCTATGGTGATGTCTTGCTGGCGGCATGTGGGCTCATCCATGAAGGAAACTCATAGAGGTGTTCTAGATCACTGAAAATGTGGTTTGAACTTGCAGTGCTGGTGAACTCAAGGCATATTTTCACTGTACTCCAAACTATACTAAAATTTTGGATAAAACATGGCTATGCTGCTGTTGGGTTGTAACTGGAATCAGTGCTGCTCGTGACAGTGTAAGAGATCTGTAGTGTTGGCTTCCTGCAATGAGAGATCAAAGGAATTCTTAACTTGTAGGTAGACTTCAGTAGTTACTACTTTGAGTCTAAGAGTTTATAAAACATCACCTGATAGTGTTTCTACTGGACTGAGTGGACTCAGTAGACATTTCATAACAAGATATTCATCACTGTTGGTTTGTATATTTAAGTGCTTTTGTCATATGCCTCTGATGTTCTGTGATTCCATAGATGGGGAGATTTAGACCGGATGTTGGGAACAAGTTCTTTACTATGAGGGTGATGGAACACTGGAACAGGTTGCCCAGGGAGGTGGTTGGGACCCCATCCCTGGAGATATTCAAGGTGACGTTTAACATGGCTCTAGGCAGATATAACTTCTGGCTACTCTGTATTGCCACATCCTCAGCTGAGTCTCCCATCTCTAGGTGATAAGAGATTAATTTATCTTGATACTTTTTTATTTTCCATTTCTATCTTCTCTGCTCAAACTTCTTTATGGTCAAACCACACTAAGTCCTGTAATGCCGAACCCCAAAACATCCTTATCTGAGTTTGAACTAATGTAAAACTTTGTGTTTGGTTTGCAAATAGCTTAGTTTGAGCCAGATATAAGTAATTGTTCCATTCAGAAAAAAATAGGAGAACAAATGGAAATTGTCTTACGTAGCACTTGTCTCAATGCCCTGCACTTGTCATTGAACTGAATAAATTCAGCGTTGGTGTTGAATTCTCCTGAAAAAGAAAGCCACTACTATGGAGGAATTTGAAGAGATGGGGAGAAAAAAATTGCTTCATCCACTGTGGGGATAGCTGGTAAACTGTTTATTTGGTTCTCAGTGCAGAAGATTTTTCTTAGATTAATATTTCTCTTGGAACATGAATATTGAAGCTTTTTTCAAAACTGGATGTCGCTTGGTGTTGTAATAGGAGTTTTGTGACAGGTGTGTTTCTTAATAATATGTTTTTAGGTAACCACAATGAAACTAATACCTGTCCAAGTGCTATGTAATTTGAAGTTTTGTAATAAAAGCAATATCTTCTAGAACTAAATCCCTGAATCTAAACACTGCAAGGATATCTTACCTTTTTTAATTCACATCCATGTCTAGTACGAACATGTTTTTATATCTCATGAGCATTTAAATGCTACATTCCCATTTCCCCAAACACTACTCATTTCTTTTTAAGAGCTATTTAACCCTACCCTGCTTTTAAGGATAAGGTAATACAATATATAAATTGTTCTTGCTATTAAAAAAAAAAAAAACAATAGTTCTTGCTATTTATCCAAGGCTTCTAAGCTTTCTTCAGAGAACTGGGTTTCCCAGTGCAGTTAGGAGGTGTTGTAGTCACTTGGAGACATACACTGAGGTATTGGAAAGCTGGAGTGGGTTACCTAGGTCATCCTATATGGCAGTAGGGGTGGAAGTTTTTCTATCCTGGATGGACTGTTTCAATTCAACTAGTCCCCCATGTGGAAACTACAAATGCAAATCCAGCTCTAGACTTAAAGATGTTAAATTGGGAATTAATATCGGGGAAGAAAGGGCATAAGGGGATTTTTTTCATTCATGTGAAATAAATCCCCCATACAGTAGCTGATCCAGTTTGATACCCTTAGCAGAAGAGCTGCTGAACAAGCACACTCACTCCTGAGGCATCTATAAAGCTGTTTAATTTTATCAATGGAATTAGAAGCCAGGAGACAACTGTCAGCTACTGCTTGTCCAAATGCGAGCGTCATCAAGAATTATGTCCCACTGCCGCCTGAGCTCTCTAAAGATCTGTTGGCTTTGAGATGAAAGTAATTTTAGTCAAAAGTGGGGGATTTTAAAATTTACTTTATTTTTGGGTAATGCTGCAGGACTGTGAGGGGGAGGAGGACTGCTTCTTGATGGCGTTAAAGCATTGGGAGCCATCACCAGCAGGAAAAATAGTTAGCACCTTTGCAGCACTTTTCAGCGTTCAAGTGCTTTACACACGTCAGTTATTCACCTCTTTCGATTCAGCAACCGTTAATTTTCCTCGCCTTCAAGAACAGAGAACAATTGCCTGATGTGATTGACAGTTTGTTCAGAGCTAGAATTATCTATACAAAGAGGGAACTGTGGGTTGGGGTTACTTAACTAAACCTCTCCAATCGCGGTGGACTGAGTGGGCTGGCAGCGCCAGGGCGGCTCTCTGGCAACCGCACCTAGACGTGACAGTACTGCGGCAACAGCACAGGCAGAAGTTTATTTGGCAGTGGTTGCTGTAGAGAGACTTCAGTGCTTCGCCTGACTTGCAGAGTTCAAATAGAAATCCTCTTTGGGGTTTTCATGTTACTCGCTTTTTGTGGTTTGTTAGGTTTTGGTTTTGTGGTTTGTATTTTTTTTTGGGTTTGGGTTTTTTGTTTGTTTTTTTTCACAATTAGCCAATGCAGTTATATTTCAAGGAAGTAATCACAGAATCATAGAACATTAGAGGTTAGAAGGGACTTCCAGAGATCGAGTCCAACCTCCCTGCCAAAGCAGGATCCCCTAGGGTAGTTCACACAGGAATGCATCCAGGTGGATTTTGAAAGTCTCCAGAGAAAGAGACTCCTCAACCTCTCTGGGCAACCTGTTCCAGTGCTCTGTCACCCTCACTGTAATGAAGTTTCTCCTCCTGTTGAGAGGAAACCTTCTGTGTTCCAGTTTGTATCCCCTGCTCCTTGTCATCTTGCTGCACACCACTGAAAAGAGATTGGTCCCATCCACTTGACACCCACCCCTCAGGTATTCGTATACATTGATGAGATCTCCTCTCAGTCTTCTCTTCCTCAGACTAAACAGCCCCAGGTTTCTCAGTCTCTCTTTGTAGGGGAGATGCTCAAGTCCCCCAATCATCCTCATGGCTCTCTGCCGGACTTGCTCTAGGAGGTCCCTGTCTCTCCTGAGCTGGGGGGCTCAAAATTTGAGACAGTATTTGAGGTGTGGTCTCACTAGGGCAGTAGAGGGGGAGAAGAACCTCCCTAGACCTGTTGGACACACTTTTTGTGATGCCCAGGATGCCATTGGCTCTCTTTGCCACAAGGGCACATTGCTGTAATACGGCAGGCAACATGTCACAGAGTCATAGAACCGTTTAGATTGGAAGGGACATTTAAAGATCATCTACTCCAACCCCACTGCAGTGAGAGCAGGGACATCTGCCACTAGATCAGGTTGCTCAGAGGCCTGTCCAACTTAACCTGGAAATGTTTCCAGGGATGGGGCATCTACCATCTCAGTGGGCAACCTGTGCCAGTGTTTTACTGTGCTCAGCATAATTTTTTTTTTTTTGCATTTAGTCTAAATCTGCTCCCTTTTAGTTTAAAACCCCTTCTATCTTGTCTGAATCTCCCCCTTTTTTTTTTAGTTTAAAACTATCACCCCTTGGCCTGTCATGACAAACCCTACCAAAAAGACTTCCTTCATGTCTTTACATACATGTTATGTCTTTATGTTTAGCTCTGGGTATGAAATTATTTTGGATGTTGCAGTCCTGAAAATAATTGTGAGCTTTAATAGGATTTAAATGCTGTCTGGAGGCCAAGTGTGCATACATGGTTCTTGATGAGCTGTGAAAGGGGAGACTGCATGACAGTGGAAATACCTGAGGTTCTTTGTTAGTAAAAGTCTTGGAAAGTTCAGGAGAGTGAGAACATTTCTGTAGGGTTGTGCTGTTCAGGTGTTTGTTGTTTAGGCCATCCAGTAGAGCCAAGTACAGAACAGTCCTCCTAACAAGTGGCAAGTTCAGAGCTGAATGAAGCCTTTTTTGTTAAATTGTGCAGTGTCTGGTGATTCTGTTAGATTTGGGGTTTTCAGGTTTTGGGTGGTTTTATTTTTGAAGTGTGAGCTGAATTTTTATTCAGCTATATGGTTGGACCTTCTCTTACCATTTCAGCCAGTGCATTTTTGGAGTAATTTCTGTCAGATGCCATACAGTAATCAAATCTATCCCTTTCTTTAATTTTTCCTCTGTAGATCTTATCCATAAATGCACCTGCAGGGAAAATGATCAATAGTGTGGCTGAAATGTTTTTTGGCATCATTCTCCCCCCAGTTTTGCAAGAGGCAGTATTTTTCAGCCATGTCATGAAAATTCAGGTCACCTGATTGATTACATCTCTTAAAGAATTTGAATTCTGCTTGGTCAGCATCAAGGAAGAGAAGATGGTCTGGCACAGCATTTACTTGTGCATGTTCAAAGCTCTTAACTGGAATAGAAGTTAACTTGATTCGACACAACTCTTTAGTGAAAGTTTTTCTGCCTGAAGGTTTGGCTTGGCACAAAGATGGGGCTTGACTCATGACTTTTATAGGGTCAAAGAGGACAGAAGGAAATTCTTGCAGCAAAATATACTTTTGCTCTCAATATTTAATATGTAATTAAAATAAGTCTGCCTCAGAGACCCTGGTTCCCAAGTGAGTAGACTGAAACAGGGAAGATTATTCAGTTTAGTCCAATAGGAAAATCGAGGTACTCTGCAGAGCAAGGTGGAACATGCTTTCTGATACAGTGATAATTAATTAACATTTCACACTTTGTTTTCCCTTCACTTTTATTTGTCACTTGGTTCCAGTCATTAGAAAGACTAGCTATCTATGTGAACCATATAATTTACCCAGTGGATTACTAATGTCATTTTGCAATGAGAAAATGGAGGTTCTCAGGAGTCAGCAGTGATTACCCAAAACCACAGTAACAGCTCTGGTCACACAAATGGCAGTATTGCTGTTTTCCCAGTTTACTTCTTTCTCAGCCTCCTTAAACCTGTTCAGCAGCATCCTGAAAAGCAAGCAGAAGGGAGTAGAGCTCTTTCTTTCAAGAGTGTGCTGAACCCATGAGTTTTCTTGCTTTTTAAGATTTTTGCATTTAAACGTACTGATCAGAAAGTGTTTTATCAGCAGACATCATCTCCCGCTTTCCAACACTTCCATGTCTTTCTTTGATACTGTTTTTTAAAATGGTATGCTGCTTTTCTCTGTTAATAGCAGTACACTTAATTCAGGTTATTCTTGTGCTTCATCACAATTGTGGACTAACCCCAACCAACAACTAAGCCCCACACAGCTGCTCGCTGTGGCATGAGGGAGAGAATCAGAAGAGCAAAAGTGAAAAAAGTCATGGGTCGACATAAGGATGGTTTAAAGCGGAAGACAAGAACATAAACAATCAAAACAAGGAATTCATTCACAACTTCCCATCAACAGACTGTCACCCATCTATAGGAAAGCTGGACTCCATCATGCTTAATGGTTACTTGGGAAGAAAGCACCGTCTCTCCAAATGTCGCCCTCTGCTGCTTTTCTCCCCCCAGCTTTATATGCTGAGCATGATGTCATGTGGTATGGAATATCCTTTTGGTCATTTAGGGTAATCTGTCCTGGCTGTGTCCCCTCACAATTCCTTGTGTGCCTCCAGCCCACAACCCCTGCTGGTGGGGTAGTGTGAGGAGCAGAAGATGCCTTGACTCTGTGCAGGCACTGCTCAGCGACAGCTAAACTATCCCTGTGTTATTAACACTCTTTCCAGCACAAATCCAAAACACAACCCCATACCAACTGCTATGGAGAAAATCAACCGTGCTCCAGCCAAAACCAGCACAGTCGTTGAGCAGCTCAGAATAAAATCAGTAAATAGTAAATAAATTAGCCATGACACCCATTAGTTTTATTCCTTTTATTGGCAGGAGGTCCTTGAAATTCAGGGAAGGAGGGAAGAACTTTCTCCTTTCTGCCAGACACTTCATTTTCCAACAAGATTTAACTCTGCTAGGCAGAGGTTTCTCCTCTCTATGACCCCTGCAGTCTGAGGCAAGTCCTGCCTGACTTCAGCTAATGTCTCCTGTTCCTGCTCCATCAGAACATCTGTTGATTTAGTGTCGCTTTTTCTGGCTTGTTTCCAATCTCCATCAGCATCCCTCTTCCTCCTGGGAGTTGTCAGCCTGTGCCTGGCATCTGTCCTGTCGTCTTTTCTGGAGTAGTGAAGCAACATAGAAGATAATGTGTGTGTCTGTCTTTGTTTTATATTATTATTTTATCAGTGTTTGTCTTTTTTGGCTCAATTGCCCTCGCCGAGTTTTAAAAGCACCACAGCAATGAAATCATACAGTCTCCTTCTCCCAAGGAAGGGAATACTTGCTTGCAGGTCCTGATACTATTTGGTAAAATCCACTCAACATGTAGCAATTCCACCTCTGGGCAGGAGTGCTTTTTGTCACTGTAGGAAATGTGCTGTTGCTTTCTGCAGTTGTCCTTTATCACTGTATCTGGCTGTGGTGTCTCTGTGAGCTAGATGGGAATCTTAGCTTTACAACCACAGACCAACCGTGGCACTAATCAGTTAGTTGCTTTTAAAACAGCAGTCTGGCTTTGCCAGAAAAGCGACCTTGTGATCAGTCTAGGTTTAGGTTGAACAGAAAAAAAAACTAGCAGAGAAGCTTTTTATGTTTGTTTTCATTACTACTTTGAACTCCTTGCTTAAATGGATTTGACTTTGCAGTCCTAATGTGTCTTTCTCGCACAGTGCTTGAACCTTTGTGTTTTACTTGTGGAGGTTTTTTGCTTTATCCTTTAAAGGCTGTTTATTAACTGTGTTATAGGGCCCCTGTACCCAGCACTGGTGGCAGTTTCAGTATTTCAAATAAAAATCCACTGGGTTGAATATTTTCTAGAACTATGACACTGAAATCCTTCAGACTGACAATGGGAGGAAGCCCAAATCTCTCAATACTCGTCCTATTTTTATATTACACAGAATCACAGGATGTTAGAGGTTGGAGGGGACCTCCAGAGATCACTGAGTCCAACCTCCCTACCAAGGCAGGGTCACTTAGGGTAGTCTGACAGGAGTCCAGGTGAGCTTTGAAAGTCCAGAGAAGGAGGAGACTCCATAACCGCCCTGGGCAGCCTGTTCCAGTGCTGTGTCACCCTCACTGTATCTCCTCATGTTAAGGTGAAAGATGGGCAACACCACCCCCTTTCCTTCAAAGGGTCAGATATTATAGTATTTGAGTAGCTTGTCCAGTGAGAACCTGTCAGATGGAGGATTTGGTGAAAACAGTTATAATCAAATGTCAGGTCTGTTAAGAGTGGGGAACTGTGTAGTTCTAACACAGGAGAAGGTTAAGCTTCAAAATGCAATAAGCAGTCTTCTATAGCTTAGGTGGCAACTGCATGTACTCTCCCTTTTTCACTTTGTATCATTCTATTCATATACCTAATCCCTACCCAGACTTTTAGCATTTAGTTTTATTTAGCTGTTAATTTCTCCAAACCCTCTTTTACCTGTACTGACTATGTATTTCATACAATCATTATAGCATGCTTGCAGTTTTGCAGTGTTTGTAAAGCTGCTTTGGTATCTGATGGGAATCACAGAATGTCAGGGGCTGGAAGGAACCTTGAAAGATCATCCAGTCCAAGCCCCCTGCCAGAGCAGAATCACCTACACCAGATCACACAGAAACACATCCAGGCGAGTTCTGAATATCTCCAGAGAGAGAGACTCCACGACCCCCCAGGCAGCCTGTTAAAGTTTTCTGTCACCCTCACAGTGGAAAAAAATTCACCTCATGTTCCATTAAACTTCCTATGCCTCAACTTCCACCCATTGCCCCTTGTCCTGTCATCTGGCATCACCAAGAAGAGCCTGGCTCTATCCTCCTGGCACTCACCCTTTACGTATTTATAAACGTGAATGTGGTCAAACACACTGGATGCTTTCTGTGTATGTTCAGATGATAATTTTTCAGTTAGTTCTGTATATTGTGATTTTATTTTCTAACATCAGCCACTGTTTTGCAAGCCTAAGAGGTGAATATGAACTAATTAAAGAGAAAAAAACTACCATAAAATCTTTCCCTATAAGATAAATCTGAACCACTGACTATTAAAAATATGTCAGTGTAGATAGTAGCCACTTAAACTCAATTTCTGCTGATGGAAGTAATGTTCGCATACTGTTCATTTTGCAGTCTTCCTTGTGACAAGTTAGAGAAACCATTAGAGTTGTCTCAAATTATTATTTTATTGCTAGCTCTTCTCCTGTTCATTAATAATCTGGAACTTCCTGCCATGAAGAAATGCTTTCATTTTAGAAAATGTCAGAGGAGTGAAATCCAAAGCAATTCTTTTCTAGGAGTTGTCTTTCTACGTGGCAGATGACAAATGATACTGTGAGA
>VWYK01118740.1:0-10046 GCA_013399775.1 Semnornis frantzii | reverse complement strand
GAATATTTACAGAAATATACAAGTTTAAGGTAATACAGACACACAACTCCCCTCCCAGAAATCAGAGACCCCAGGAGGGGCTCCCAACCACCCTTCCACCTTCTCCCCGCCCCTACACCTTACCCCAAGGTTTGGCTTACGCGCAAGGAGGATCGGCTGGGGAGGATTAGAAGAAAAGTGGTTAGTGAAGTTATTCAACAGAGAGGAGAAGCCAGAGCTGCTAGCCCAAGACCCAAGCAGCAAGCCAGCCAGAAAGCAAGTAACTCCCTCGTGACCCAGACTGCCAGCTCGAGAGACTCTTATCTTCTTTGTTATGGTTTTTCTTATACCTAAACATCGCAGCAAGCCTCTGAGTGAAGTAGACATCACCATGGTTTTCCTTCACAGTCTTTAGTACAATTTTCTCTACTAAAAAATATTCCAATTAACTCAAACCAGCACACCCCCCTACCATGCTGGGATTCTGTGCTCTATCTCCTGATGGTATCAGGGCTATGCTTTTTGGGGTCTGGTCCCTCCTGCTGTGCTGGTGCCCAACTCTGCAGCCCACAGAGCAGTGCAGGCTCCAGGCTCTGACTCTGCTCCTTCCTCCTCAGAGTACTTCGAGTACTTCGCCCCAGACTTCACTCTGCACCCTGATGTCAGCACCAGGATTGAAAACCAGAACTCCAGGCAGGTGAGGCCCTGGAGCCTTTGTGGTCTATCCATGTCCTTCCATGGTCTAACTATACCCATGCTCAATTCTGTACCCTGTGAAACCAGGCAGAGCCCAGGCAAGGGACTCCTGGGGAAGGCAAAAAAGGGGCAAAGCCCAGGTAGGATCTTTTCTTGTGAGATAAGGAATCAAAGAATGATCTGGAATGGAAGGGACCTCCAAAAATCATCCAGTCCAACTCCCTCTGCAGTCAGCAGGGATGTCCTCAGCTAGATCAGGTTGCCCAGAGCCCTGTGGAGCCTCACCTTGAATATCTCCAGAACTGAGACCTCAGCTGCCTATCCTGGGCAGCCTGTTGCAGCTTTCCAGCACCCTCTTGCTGCAGAACTTGTGCAGAAGGTCCGGTAGCATTTGAGGACCTTGCTGGTTGTCTCTCTGCTGTCTGTGCAGTACCTGGATCAGATCAGACAAACCATCTTTGAGAACCTGAAGATGCTGAACCATGCTCCCAGCGTGCAGATCCACGACGTCCCCTCGGACCTGCTCAGCTACGACCGCACCGATGAGCCTGATCCTGAGGAGAGAGGATCTGAGGAGAACTACAGCAGGTACCAGATCTGCTCCTGAAGAGAAGGAGGCTTCCCCCCGTGGCCCTGCTGGGGTGGCAGGGTGCTGGAGAAAAGCTGCTGCTGCTCATGGAGAGCATCTGCGTCCTGCAAGGCACACTGAGCCACTTGCGAGAGAGGCGTTAGGGCAAGCCGAGTGAGGCGTGAGTGGGCTGGGGGGAGCCGAGTGAGGGGGGAGTTGCCCAGAGAAGCACCTGGGAGTGCTGGTGGGCATCAAGTTCCCCATGAGCCTGAAATGTGTCTCCTGGCCAAGGATGGCAGTGGTTTCCTGGGGTGCATTTAGAAGAGGGTGGGCAGCAGGTTGAGGGAGGTTCTCCTCTGCTGTGCCCTGCAGAGGCCACAGCTGTAGGACTGGGGCCAGTTCTGGGCTCCCCAGTGCCAGGGTGACAGGGAAGTGCTGGAGAGTGTCCAGAGGAGGCTGCAAAGCTGCTGAGGGGCCTGGAGCAGCTCTGGGAGGAGCAAAGGCTGAGAGCCCTGGGACTGAGAGCCTGCAGAAGAGCAGCCCCAGAGGGAAGCTGAGCAATGCTCAGCAACGCCTAAAGGAGCTGTGGAGGGCAAGAGGCTGGGGCCAGGCTCTTGTCAGTGGTGCCCAGGGACAGCACAAGGGGCAGTGGGCACAAACTGGCACCCAGGAATTTCCACCTGAAGAGGAGGAGAAAGTTGTTTGGTGTGAGGCTGCTGGAGGCCTGGAGCAGGCTTCCTAGAGAGGTTGTGGAGTCTCCTTGTGTGGAGAGCTTCCAACCCTCCCTGGGCACTGTGCTGCTGGGCAAGCTGCTGTAGGTGCCCTGCTTGAGCAGTGGGGGTGGGCTGGCTGAGCTCCAGAGCTCCCTTCCCCCCCCACCACGATGGCATTTTGTGAGCCTCTGGTTTTATCCGTGGAGCCTCCCTGGAGCTTTGTGGTCTCCTGCCCCGGGGTGTTGGTATGCAGGCCAACTCCTGACCTTCAGCAGTATCACCTAGGCATTCCTCTCTGGCCCAGGGCTGCTCAGGTCTCTCCTCACTCCTGCTGGTTGCCTTTCCCTCCAGGCCTGAAGCTGCCAACGAGTTCTACGACGGTGACCACGACAACGACAAAGAGAGCGACGTTGAGATCTGAGGAGGGCCCAGGCTGGGCGTGGGTGCTTGGAGCAGATAACTGGGCCAAGCAGGAGCCAGGCAGCCCTCCCTTCAGTATTTGACTGCGGGTGGTGGCAGCAGAAAGGCCACCACCAGAGCTGGCTTCTGCTACCTGGAGAGGCAGAGAGCAGTGAAAGGTTTGTCCTTGACGTCCCCACCGGGTGTGGTGGTGCCAGCAGTCGCTGCTCTGGGACGTGGCAGTTCAGGCAGCACTGGAGTCCTTGCTGCATCCTGACTGGCAGCTGTGCCACTGCCTTCAGAGCCTTCAGTCACCTTCTGCAACTCCCATCCAGGCTTCTGCCAATGAGGTGGGACCTGGCTGGGTTGTCCCTACCATCTCTGCCCCCCTCCAGCAGCAACACCCGACCCAGCCCTCACCCCTGCCCTTTGCTCAGCTTCCCTCTGAAGCCTGTGCTTGAGAGTTCCTTCCTGATGTCCCTTCTGACCATCTGATGCTCCTCTGCTGGAGGAAAACCACCTGAGAAGAGCAGGCCCATTGTGGGATAGGGCTTGGGGGCATCCCTGGAGCAGGTAGCAGCTTGATGGAGCAGGGTGGCAGCAGCTCTGCAGGCCCTCGTTGTGGTCATTCCCCTCCACGCTCAGTTTTGTGTTCACAGGTGAGTTCCACAACACCTTGAGGTGTTGGAGCCAACTGCCTTGCTCTCTGGGAGGCCAAAAGCCCTGTGGAGCAGAGGTTTGGCTGCCGTGGGGTGTCTGGGCACCTCTGGGGTGGCTTCCAGCTGCGGTTGCCAAGGTCCCACCTGGCTCTTGTGTACATTAGCAAGAGGCATGGGGTGCTGCAAGGAGCAGGAACCATTCTCTGCTGGTGGTACCTTCAGCTCCTGGCTGAGGGAGGCTCCTCCAGGCCCTCTCACCTTGCCCTCACCTAGCAGGGGAACTTCTGCCCCTCCCAGACTTTTTGCTGCTCCATCCCCTGGTCCCTGTCATGGTGCTGAGGTGGGGTGGGAGGCTTTCAGCCTCTGGCTGGCAGCTGCTGGGATTGTTTCCTGGTGGCTGTGACCATTAAAGGCAGAGGCAGGATTTTTTCTTACCTGACCTGGTGTTTGGCTGTTCCATGCTCACACTTTTCTGGCTCCTGTCCTCCTGAGGATGGAGAACACAACAGGCAGGGCAGTGTCCTTCAGCACCTCGATGTGTGAAGGGGCATCAGCTCCTTGGAGTGTGCCCTGAGGAGTCTTCCAGCCTCTGCTGAAGGAGAGCTCTGAATTCCCTGACCAGGCTCCTGGTGATGCTTTGAGTCTAGTGAAAACTCTGCAAGAAGCTTAAGGGCTGGTTCCAGAGGCCTCTCTTGCAGTGGTTTTTAATCTCAGGGTCACAAGTCCCTCCCCAGCTCTCCTGCAGCCCCTTCAGGTACTGGTAGGCTGCTCTGAAGTCTCCCTGGAACCTTCTCTCCAGGCTGAACAGCTCCAACTCTCCCAGCCTGTCCCATAAGGGAGGTTCTGCAGCCCTCTGAGCATCTTGGTGGCCTCCTCTGGACCCTCTCCAGCAGCTCCAGGTCCTTCTTGTGCTGGGGGCCCCAGAGCTGGAGGCAGTGCTGCAGGTGAGGTCTGAGCAGAGCAGAGGGGCAGAATCCTCTGCCTGTGCTGCTGCTCTGCCTGCCCTGGCTGCAGCCAGCACACAGCTGCTCTGGGCTGCCAGCAACGAGGGCTGGCTCCTGGGCACTTTGTCACCGACTAACACCCCTGAGGAGTCCAAGTTTTTGTTGGGAGTGAGCAGCTCTGTGAAGAGTAAAGGCTGTCCCAGTTGGTCTGCTGTCATCAGCAACACCGATGGGATGCTGGATGTCAGGGGCGGTTCTCCTCTCTGCTTTGGTCTGCTGAGGCCACAGCTGGAGGACTGGGGCCTGTTTTGGGCATCCCAGGTCAAGAGGGACAGGGAAGGGCTGGAGAGAGTCCAGAGGAGGCTGCAAAGCTGCTGAGGGGCCTGGAGCAGCTCTGGGAGGAGCAAAGGCTGAGAGCCCTGAGGCTGAAAGCCTGCAGAAGAGGAGCCCCAGAGGGCAGCTGAGCAATGCTCAGCAAGAGCTGAAGGAGCTGTGGGGGGCAAGAGGCTGGGGTCAGGTTCTTGCCAGTGGTGCCCGAGGACAGCGCAAGGGGCACAAAGTGGCACTCAGGAGGTTCCATCTGAAGAGGAGGAGAAAGTTGTTTAGTGTGAGGCTGCTGGAGGCCTGGAGCAGGCTGCCCAGAGAGGTTGTGGAGTCTCCTTGTGCCAGACTCTTGGCAGCAGTGCCTGGGGCATTGGGCACAAACTGGCACGCAGGAGCAGAAACCCAAAGCAGGTAGGCAGAGAGGCTGGGGCAGAGATTTTGGGGTCTGAGCGGGTTTGGGTGTACTTTTTTTCTTCGCGTTCTTCCCTTCTCCCCCCCCAACCCAGCCTCCTGGAGCCGACGCCTTTTAGGACCCAGGGGAGGCGCTCCCCCTCCCTATGGGCGGGTCCTGGGTGGTGCGTGGGCGTGGCCGCTCATTGAATATTCATGAGGCGTCGGCACTGCTTGCGCGGGCTGCTGGCGGCGACTGCGCTGAGTGCGGTGGGGCCGGGAGGGTCCCGGCAGGGGTCTGGGGGATTCCCGAGGTGTTCCCGGCGGGATCGGGGCCGCTGCTGCTCCTCCTGCCCTTGCTCCGCGGCTTCTCCCTCCGCCTCCAGCTCTCGGAAGAGCCTCGAAACCACCCCGTAAGTNNNNGGGGGGTGGTGGTGGTGTTAATTTTGGGGGTCGCTTCGGGTTTAGAGGCTCTTCGACTGTCCCGACGTGGAGCTGTGGCATCTGATACTTGGCGGCTCGGCTTTCTCTCCTGGAAAATGATGCTGGGTCTCCACTCAGTGTTTTGGTTTCCATCACTCCCACGCCCCCGCCAAATGCCCATTTGCAGGAGACCCCAGGACCGCCGAGCCCAATCCTCGATGATGCTGCCTTGGGGTCGTGCCTCAGCCCCAGACTCCCCAGATCTAAAACTGGGCTTTAGGAGCTGCTCGGATTACCTGCTGACAGCTCCCCGCTGATGAGCTGAAAGCAGCCCACCCCTGGAAGCTCACCAAAACCTCCACCTGAGCCTGCCGGGTGGTTGAAGGTGGTACCGTCGAGGAATTGCCCCACGAGTTTGAGTGGCGGAGGGAAGGGAGCGAAAGGCTGGGAGCGAGCAGGACTCCGCTCACAGCTCGGTGCTTTCTTTGTGCTCCTCATTGTCCTGCGGCCGTTGGGATTTGGCGGTTAATGAGCCTCTTGGAAGGGGCTGGACCTGCAGGCTGGGCTGAGGGTCAAGGCTTTGTCCTCTCTGGGGAGGGACAGGGATGCTGATGGCTTGCCTGAGCTCCTGCTTTAGCCTGCCGGCTGCCTACCTTTTGGAAGTTTTCGATCTCACTCTTTGGAAGGAGTTTGGTTGCCTCGCTGGGAGGGGCTGGCTGGGGAGGGACCTCAAAGCTCATCCACTCCGCTCCTGCTGCAGCCAGCAGGGACAGCTGCAACTAGGGCAGGCTGCTCAGAGCCCCAAACAACCTGACCAGGTGCCAGGGATGGGCATCTCCCACCTCTCTGGGCATCCCAGCCCAGGTTCCTCATCCCTGAGTGAATCCTCTAGCAGCAGGAAAAAAATTACGGATTCAGGGAGTGGATTGGAAAGGACCTCCAGAGCTCCTCCAGTCCAACCTCCTTGCAGCCAGCAGGGACGGCTGCAGCTAGAGCAGGCTGCTCACAGCCCCTGACAACCTGACAGGTGCCAGGGATGGGCCTCTCCCACCAATCTGGGCAACCCAGCCCAGGTTCCTCATCCCTGAGGGAATCCTGTAACAGTAGGTAAAAATCATAGACTCTTGGAGCAGATTGGAAAGGACCTCCAGAGCTCATCCAGTCCAATCCCCCTGCAGCCAGCAGGGACAGCTGCAGCTAGGGCAGGCTGCTCACGCCTCCTAACAACCTGACCAGGTGCCAGGGATGGGCATCTCCCACCTCTCTGGGTGTCCCAGCCCAGGTTCCTCATCCATCACCTCATGGTGTGAGGCTGCTGGAGGCCTAGAGCAGGCTACCCAGAGAGGTTGTGGAGTCTGCTTGTGTGGAGAGCTTCCAAGCGCCCCGGGCACTGTGCTGCTGGGCAAGCTGCTGTGGGTGTCTTGCTTTAGCAGGGGGGTTGGGCTGGCTGAGCTCCAGAGCTCCCTTCCAGCCCATTGCTCAAAGAAAGGAAGCAACCCAGCTCCTCTCTGCTCAAAGCCAAGTGCCCTTGGCTCATCTGTGTGTGGCACAAGTCCTCTCCTGAAGCCACCCAAGCAACTGAAGCCAAAATGCAGACACTGAACCTCCTCCAGTGAGCCCTAATTGACATTTCCCTACAAAGGGCTCAGTCTGCAGCACTGCTGAGGCCCAGGAATTGGCCTTTCAGAGAGGGCTGAGAATTGCTTTGGGGTTGGTAAAGACCTCCAAGATCATCAAGTGCAACAATTATCTTGACTCTGGCAAAGGCTGCTGCCAGTCTGCAGCCCTCAGCACCACAGCTCTTACTGTTTCAAAGCACTCCAGGCATGGGCATTCAACCACCTCCCTGGGCAGCCTGTGCCAGGCTTTGAGAGAACTTTTAACAGACCAAGCTTCTTCTGATGTCCAACCTAAACCTCCTCTAGTTGAGGCTGTTGAGACCTGATGCTCTCTAGAGGTCCTTTCTTCTCCTCTGGACACTTTCAACCCCTGCCTGGATGCATTCCTGTGTGACCTGCCCTACAGCAGGGGGAGTTGGACTGGATGACCTCTGCAGGTCCCTCCCATCCTCTAAGGCTTTTAACAGAAGAAGCTTCTTCTGATGTCCAAACTAAACCTCCTCTGGTTGAGGCCATTGTGACCTGATGCTCTCTAGAGGTCTTTTTTTCTCTTCTGGAGACTTTCAACCCCTGCCTGGTTGCTTTCCTGTGTGACCTGCACTAAAGCAGGGTGGGGGTTGGACTGGATGATCTGTGCAGGTCCCTTCCAGCCTCTGTGATTCTGTGGTCCTGGCAGGGTGGTTTTCAACTCCCCAGGGAGGCTCAGAGCCAAGGAGTGGTTGCTGAACCTGGCAGCAGTTGTGTTTGCCACCCACTGGTGCTGGCCATGGAGCTCTGCTCACTGCACAAGTGTGGATGTCTCAGAGCTCTTCTGCTTCTCTTCAGCAGCTGGAGATGGACCTGAGCAAGGAGAAGCAGCAAGCTCCAAAGGAAAAGGTTGGGATAATCCAGGCAAGATGCTTGGGGCTGTGTCCAGTGCTGTGAGTCCTCCTGAACCCTCCCTGGGAACCTCCAAGTGGAGACTTTCAGTGGTCTGCAGTGGCTGCAGCTCCAATCCTGCCTTGGCCAGACACAGTCCATAAGCCTCTGAAGTTTTTTAACAGAGGCCCCAAGAACCCCCAAGGGATTGAGTCCCTTGAGTAAGGTGAAAGAAAAATCCACACCTAGGCAGTGCTGAACCTACCTGGTGGCAGCAGTGGCCCAGCAGAGTTCTTCCTTTGGTCCCTTACTGAAGCCTTGCAGGAAGCTTTTCAGGGACCTGCTTTGCTCAGGCTTGGAGTTGAGGCAATCTTAAGGGGCTGGGGAAGGACTTTTGCCAAGGGCTGAGAGTGCCAGGAAAAGGGGACAGTGGCTTGGAGCTGGCAGAGGGCAACCTGAGAGTGGAGAGGAGGAAGAAATTCTTGGCAGTGAGGGTGGGGAGAGACTGGCACAGGTTTTTCAGGGGGGTTGGGGATGTTTCCCTCCCTGGAGGTGCTCGAGTTGAGGCTGCATGAGGTCTTGGTGAAGATTTTCCTGTCCAACCTGAGCTTGAAGACCTCCAGGGAGGGAGACATCCACAACCTCCCTGGGCAGCGAGGTTGCGGACATCTCCCTCCCTGGAGTTCTTGAAGCCCAGATTGGATGAGCCCTTGGGCTGCTGGCAGGGGGCTTGGCCCTGGCTGAGCTTTGAGGTCTCCCTTCCAACCCAACCCATTCCATGCTTCTTTCCCAAGCCCCTTTCTCCATCCCTCCCTCCCTGAAGCTCTCCAGCTGTGGTTGCAGTGGAGCAGAGCCCTGGCAGTGCTCTGGACCAGGTCTGGACCTGCCACTGCAGAGCCCATCTGGGACAGGTTCATGGCAGGACAGTGCCCAGGCTGCAGAGGAGCAGAGTGAGACCTCTCCTGTGTTCAGCTATGGTGGCCCCCAGCACAAGAGGGACATGGACCTGCTGGAGAGGGTTCAGAGGATCCCATGAAGGTGACCAGAGGACTGCAGAACCTCCCCTGTGGGGACAGGCTGAGAGAGTTGAGGCTACTCAGCCTGGAGAGGGCTCCAGGGACAGCTCAGAGCAGCCTTGCAATGCCTGAAGAGGCTCCAAGAGAACTGGGTAGGGACTTGTGACAAGGGCTGGGAGCAACAGGATGAGGGACAATGGCTTGAGGTTGGGAGAAGAGAGGTTTAGGTTGGATGTCAGGAGGAAGTTCTTCACTCTGAGGACAGGGAGACCCTGGAATGGGTTGCCCAAGGGAGGTTGTGCACTCCTGATGCCTGGAAATGTTTAGGACCAGGTTGGATGTGGCCTTGAGCAACCTGGGCTGGTGGGAGGTGTCCCTGCCCATGGCGGGGGCTCGGCATTGGATGAGCTTTCAGGTCTCCCTTCCAACTCAACCCATTCCAGGATTTCTCTCCCATTCCCCTTTAGCTAAGGAGAAAATGGGAGGGGAGTGGTGGAAGTGGGCACAAGGAGGTTTGGCTGGTGTGGTTGAGGGGCAGCCTGGTGAGCTGTGACTTTGTACTCCCCTTCCCTTCCATCCTTCCCTTCCCAAGATGTTTGCTGCTGTCCTGAGCTCCCACACTGAGCACCACAGGTCCCTGAGGCCCTTTGTGACTGCTGCCACTTGGGGCTGGCAGGGAACTCTGCTCTGCTGTGGCTCAGCAGGACCTCTTCTGAGCTCACCCTGCTGCAGGCTGGCACCTTCCCTTCCTCCACCTCCCGGGAGGAGGGCTCCAAGCCCCCAAAAGGTGCCACAGGTCACCTGCTGGCAAGGAGAGGAGGTGGCAGCATCTGGGAAGGGAAGGATGGGGCTTGAAGCTGGACCTGACCATCCAGGGCATGCTTCAGGGTGGTTCCCTGTTTGCTTTGGGCAGCTGAGCCCAAAGTGACCCCCCTGGGATGTCTTTTGTTTCTGCTTCAGACGGAGAGGCTGAAAGAAGAGCCTGGGAACATCTGGAGAGCAAAGGCTTTACTCTCTGCTCCTCTGCCAGCAGCTTCAGGTGGAGAGGCTGAAAGAAAAGGCTGAAAGAAGAGCTTGGGGACAACCAAAGGGCAAAGGCTTCACAATCTGCTCCCCTGCCAGCAGCTACACCTGGAGAGGGTGAAAAAGAGGCTGGGGACACCCAAAGGGCAAAGGCTTCACACTCTGCTCCCCTGTCAGCAGCTTCAGCTCCAGGCAGCAGCAGTGACTGCTGCTGAAGACATCCCAGCAAGCTGCTCCACTGCACCTGGCATCTCAGCATCTCCAGCAGGATTTAGTCTTCTCCTCCCTGCCCTTGGCTTCAGATCCAGCATAGCCTGTGCCACTCCACTGCTCCCCTGGGGATTGCCTCCAAGGAAGCTTCTCAGCAGCCATGCAGCTGGGAGGACCACACTGGGCTCAGGTAGGACCTACCTTCTGCAGGCCACCTTACCCCCT
>VWYK01118735.1:0-18031 GCA_013399775.1 Semnornis frantzii | reverse complement strand
TCAGCTTCTTTCTTTTTCACACTTGGTGTTCTCTTCTGCTTCTAGTCATCCATCTCTATGGGGTGTGCTTGGGAGTTCTTAGCCAAATCATAGCATTAAGTATTTAAATTTGCAATTGGTAAAAGTCAGTTTTTTAGTAAGGCAATGAAGTCCTTTGGAGGTGCATATTGAAGGTGAAGCCTCATAAGCAGTCTTTGCTGAAGTTTTCTGAGTTTTTTCCCCTTTCACTGTTCTGAAATTTTCTGCAGGATCCACATAAGTAAACTGCCCCTGACCTTTGCAGTTATAGAAAATAAATTCAGCTGTAGCAAGCATTCTGACTGCCTTTCTATCAAGACACTAAACCAGCCACTCTACATACTTAAAATGACTTTTGCATAGATTTTAAACTTGATTTTGTGGTTGTCTGTAATAAATAGGTCTTAGCTCAGTGTTTAAAGGCCTGATTGGCTCATCGATTCATTGAATCAAGATATTGACAGTGACACTTTATAGGAAGTTCTCATGAAAGACTAGTAAAATCATCCTGTATCATTGAGTTATGTTGTTAAAGATTTATATTAACACCTGAAGTTCCTGTTTTGTTTGCAGTGTTGGTTGCTTGGGTAATTCAGAGAGACTTTGGGCTGCTGGATGTCTGGTCTTTAGCCGTGAGATGGTCTCGTCTTAGTGGTTAAGTGGTTAAGAAAACTCTTTTTTTCCCTTCCCCAAGTATCTGAAGCACTTTAAAAACCTCCTGCTTAATCTTCTCATCATATGCTCATTGACTTGAACTCATCAGAGCTTGTTATGGAGAGCTAAATCCTGGATGGAGGAGGTGCTGCTACAGCAGAGATTGTCTTTCTTCCCCCGAAGTAGATGTAGTGAGCTAAGTAATATGAGCCGGAGTTTTGGTCATTTCTTGGTTTCTTTTTACTACTGGAATACTATGAGTCCTCTGTATTTACTCTTTGTATCCTTAAGAACTAGAAGACCATAACTTCTGCTGCAGATGCTACAAAATATCAGAATTAAAGATCACATAATGACAAACCAAGTCCTTTCCCCCAATTTGCTATGTCTTTTTGAATTAAAGTACCAAGGCTGTATATGTCATCCCTGGCTTCTGGAGTTTCTTTGCTGGATTGTAAGCAATGGTACATTTCATGGCACACAGTTATTGGGTATGTCCTAAAGTTTCATGTGGTTTAACTTTGATTTTAATATATGTAATGGCATCCTTTTAGCAAGAGGATGAATGTTAACTGTATTATCCAACCTGGGCCTGCTGTAGTGGTTTACTAAATGTTGGACTCAAGATTCTTATTGTCTTTTCCCCTCTTTTATATTTTGGTGTGGGTTTACCAATTTTAGCAATGCTAGCAGGCTTATGCCAGTATTTTGGGGTTTGTTATGCCTGTAGATTTCATACCACTAGTAGTTCACTATTAGAATGATGTCCATCTCTAGAAGATGGTGGATTATTTGCATTACAAATGATGTTTCTTTTTGAAGCCAAGACTCTGTAGGGAATCCAAATAACTGATTTCAGACCACTCAAAAACAGCTTTCAGGATGGTCAGCCAGGCATGGATACTTTCCATTTAATGCACTGTTATTGAAGTACACTGCAGGGCCCAGCAGCTCACACCAGCTTCTGAGGGTAAAGCAAATTACAGAGAATTATTGATGCACTGCCAAATGTTTGATGCTTAATGACAAAACCATCATTCTGCCTGCTCTTATAGCCAATATAAAAATGTTTTCCTGGAAAGTGATAGGCTCTAGTGTGATTACATACAAAATCTAAACATTAACAATATTTTAAGGCTCTGCATGTGTAATATTCTATACTAGTTTAGAATATAGTGAAAGACAATTAAAGCTGAGTTAAGTCAGGAGGCTGTTTTTGAGCTAATGTGGGACATACACTGAAGATAAATCTGATGAAGCAGGTACCCTTGCATTTTCCAAGACATCATCCTTTGATAAGTTAGACATGTCTAAGTTATTTTACATTGCTCACTTCTAAGATCTTTGGGTTTGTGTTTGGTTTAGTAATTCACTAACCTTTCAAGCCATCCACCCCCAGTCTAAGTGTAATACCTACCAATAATGACCTTCCATATAAAATTATAGAAGAGCTTTCTGCATGTACGCTGTTGGGAAGGTTGTGTTTGGATGGTGTCAGGGTGTGTTGGGGTTGGTTTGGTTTTTTTTTGTTTGTGGGACTTTTTGGTATGTTTGGGATTTTTTTGGTTTTGCTTGTTTTTGTGGGTTTTTTGTTTAGTTGGGGTTTTTTGTTTGTTGTGTTGGTAGTTTGGATGGTTTTGTGGTCAGTGGAGCTAAATCTAGCTGGCTGCCAGTCTCAAGTGATCTTCGCTGGCACAGGTTGCCCAGGGAGGTTGTGGCTGCTCCCTCCCTGGAGGTGTTCAAGGCCAGGTTGGAGGAGGCCTTGAGTGACCTATGCTAGTGGGAGGTGTCCCTGCCTATGGCAGGGGCTTGGAACTGGATGAGCTTTGAGGTCCCTTCCATTCTATGGTTCTATGATTCCTCAGGGTTCAATGTTGGGACCACTTCTTTTTAACATCTTTGTTGATGATCTTGATGAAGACAGATTGGTGTCATCCATGAACTTACTGATGACACAAGTTGGGTGGCAGTGTTATCTGCACAAGGATAGGGAGGCTCTGCAGAGGGACTGGGATAGATTGGATCAATGGGCCAGTGTTAATGGCATGAGCTTCAACAAGGCCAAATGCCAGGTCCTGCACTTGGGCCACAACAACCCCAAGTAACACTTACAGAGTTGGGGAAGTGTGGCTGGAAAACTGTCTGGCAGAAAGAGATCTGGGGGTTGTAATGGACAAACAACTCAATATGAGCAAACAGTGTGCCCAGGTGGCACAGAAAGCCAATGGCAGCCTGTCTGGGATCAGAAATGCTGTGTCTGGCAGTAGTAGGGAGGTGATTGCTCCCTCTGCTCTGGTGAGGCCACACCTTGAGTATTGGTTCAGTTTTGGGCACCGCAATACAAGAGGGATGTGGAGGTGCTGGAACAAGTGCAGAGGAGAGCAATGAAGCTGAGGAAGGGCCTGGAGAATAAATCCAATGAGGAACGACTGAGGAAACCTCTTGAAGAAGAGGGGCATGAGGGGAGACCTCATCACTGCCTTTGGCTACCTGAAAGGATGTTGTGAAGAGATTGGTGCTGGTCTCTTTTCAGAGGTAATTAGTGATAGAACAGGAGGGAATGGCCTCAAGCTGCAACTGGGTTGGTTTAGTCTGGATATTAGGAAAAAAAATTTCCCAGCAAGCATGATCAGGCATTGGAATGGGCTGCCCGGGGAGGTGGTGGAGTCACCAACCCTGAATGTGGGGTTTGAGGATATGGTTTAGGGTGAGCCTTGTAGAGTAGGGTTGTTGGTTGGACTTGGTGATCCTGAGGCTCTTTTCCACCCTGAATGTTTCTGTGTGATTCTATGTTTTGGATTTTTTGCTCGTGGGTTTTCTTGTGTATTTTTATTCTGTGTTAAGCAACAATGTTGGAAACTCAATTGGTATGATGGAGACCATGGATTTCCTTTTTGTTGCTGTTCTCAGTGAGTGAATATTGCAATAGAGAACTCAAGTTTCTGAAGGAGAGTTTATTTCAAACAGTTTCTATTAATTCCATATTAGAAGTTGTGTTGCAGCATTCTTCTAAACTAAAAAAAATATATATATTGGAGTTTTAGTTCTACTGCACCATTATTTCCTTTGGTTTCTGAGTTAAAAATCAAAAAATAATAGCTGGTTTAAATGAATCTTTGTGCTTCTGAGCAGAAACTAAGTCCTCATGGGTGGGGTGTTGAGAGGTGTCTTGCTAGACAGGCTGTTTAGGGAGCTACTGTTCGTTCTTTCAAACTGTTCATGGACGGTAATTCACTGCTGAGAGCTGCCAATCTTTCTGCATCTGGCCCCTCCTGTAATGTGTGCTGATGTTATTCTTTAGAGCATTACTTAGCTCATGTTGCTACTGTGCCTTTGGTAAGCAGGATAACTCAGTACAATACCAAATCTGGAGGTTCATAAATGAAACTGTAAACAAGCATGAGTATTTCATTGCATTCCTTCCACTTTGCCTGGGGAAAGAATACTGCTCTGAAAGAGTTATCTTTGGATAAAATAAAAAGTGGAAGAAGTGATTTGGAGACATTGTTGATGGTTCTCCCCAGGAGAGCCTTTTAGTTCGCCTGTAAGAAAGGCTTATGGGGATGCCTACTGTCAAGACCCTGCTAAGAGCAGGCATGGCTGTTGTGAATGCTCCTTTGCAGCAGAAGGTGGTCTAGATTTGCTGTTACCCTGCTTCTTAGTAGCTGAGCTTGATGTAGAATATTGATTGCTTTTCTTGTATGATGGACCAAATCAGGTACAAGTTACCAATAGCACAATCTTCAGGGTAGGATGCCTAGTTCAGATGGTCTCCCAGAGTTCCTTTTTAGTTCTGCTTACCATAAATATTCCTAGGTCTTACAATTGCATGCAAGAGTAGTTTAACTGGAGAGAATTAATGCTGTGTTATGAAATACTTAACAATAAGGTGATTGTAGTGCTGTATGTAGGAAAGGAGGAGGCAAAAATACCTTTTTAAGTGAACTTGAGAGAAAAATGCTTACAGAATAATAAGTTAAAAGATATTTATCAAAGACAATTTTTTTTTTTTTATCTGTAACATTCCCTGACAGGTGGCCTGAGGGATTTCCAAAATAAGTGATTGATCTCAAGTGAAGGAGCAGAATACTCATTTGGTAGTCCTGGCTTCAAATGTACATCTGAAGGCATTTGTTGCTATTGAGATGGAGGATGTGGAAGAGAGTTAAGATAATTATCAATATTGTTCAAATCCTGTTGGACACTTTTTTTTTATCCTCTAAGATTTAAAATCTAAATATTTGATGGTATGAATTATGACTGTGGAAGACTTAAGACAGTGGTCTGGGTTAATGGTGGGGTGATACCCTGACTATTGTTGATATTGCTGGTCTTTCAGGGGAAGAACCTTCTACCACTTCAATACAGTGTGTCTTGGTACAGGTTTTCAACATAATCTTCATTGCACATTTAATTCTAGTGACAATGTACTTGAGCATGCTAGCTGAACTCCTTGGACAGTGTATTGTGATGCTAACCTAGAAAAATGAGGTCTGAAGCACTATGGCAATCAAGTCACAGGCTGTGTGCTTGCTTGAAGCTGTAGCCTGAGTACTGTGTGTACACACCATGTGGAAAGCCTGACACATGCCCAAAAGATGGGGTTTGGCATTCTTTGGAGGAGAGGAACACATGATGCTTAGCCAACAGAGAAGTGGCTGCCAGTGCAAGAGATAAAGGTATGGATCAGAAGTGATAGCTCATGAAGCATGTTATCCTGGAGCATCTTGCTCAGAAGACAATGTGGGAGACTGTCTCAGAGAACATGTTGTAAATATTAGACTTCATACAAAAGTTTCTCCTAAAACAATAAAAGCTTCTGTCTCATCCCTATCGTAAGAAGCAGCTCTTTGCTTTCTCTTTGGTAATTCAGGAGTACCAATACAGTGCCATTTGTGAAGAGGAGTGCCTGTGAAGGCATTCCTGTAGCAGAAAATAGTCTAGGCAGTTTAGAAATGGTTGTATGCCAACAGGCACACATTTAAAACATTAATTTTTAAATTAGGAGAAAAATAAAAGGGAGAATTATCTGAATTCAACAGTCAATACTCTTGAAATTTCTGATTTGTAGAAGGCAAGGAAAAGATAAGTGTCAGTAGCTTCCTATCATGACTGGTGTGAAACTGTTCTGGTAGCATAGGCAGGAGGCTTGTGATCTAATGATTAATTGGGCAAAATACAAAGTTCATTCCTTTTATAGGTACCTTAATACCTGGAGAAAATGTGAAGTCATAGCAGGGAGACTGTTTTTTGTTTTAGGTAGGTTACCCTTATTTATCTGAAATGCCTCTTTTCACCAGAAAATGGGCAGTGAGAGTGTGTGGAAATATTTTTCAATTGAATTTAGGTTTTACTCTAACTAATGTGGTCTGTGAAGGAGTTCAAACAATATTCCATGTATTTGCATTGCATATTTCCAATTTTAAAAGGAATATAATTTTCTAGTTGCTCTGCTTATGCTAACTCTACTGGTATCAAATGCCAGGGCTTAATGAAGCATTTAAGGTTTTCTCTAATTGACTTTTGAATGAATTCAAACAATTTTTCATGTCCTTGCATTTTTTGTATTTTGTAAAAAGGTGGTTTTCAAATACTTACTTGTGTAGGACTCTCATCTCTCTGTGTTAGTTCAAATACCAGTATTCATGGAATCTCAATGCAATTTGTGAAGAGCATGCAAATTCTGCCTTAGGACATGGTGTTTGAATTCAGTTTTCACACTCTTCTTTTTTTTTTAATATAAATTCAACAGAATCTTCAAGACCCTCTGAATGTCCATTCTGCAACCCATGCATCCTATTGTAACTGTGGAAATAACCTGAAGGAAAAGTCCCAAGTTAGGAGACGAAGTGTGGGTTTGGTGTTGTCTTGCTATGGTGACAGTCTCTGATCTCAAAACCTGTGAAACCTTAATATGTAGTGTTTCTTGTCTCTCATCAGACCCTGGTCAAGTCTTGATAGCTGATGTACTGTCAGACCAGAGGTCCTTCTGTCAGCCAGAGAGAAGGGCAGCAAATGCTTGGCCTGCTGGAAGCTGTTTGTCTTCCACTAAGCAAATATGAAGTGATTCTTCCTCTGCCATGCTTGTCACCTTCTCACAGGTAGCTCTGAGGCACATTAACTAAAAAGTGATTGAATTTAAAGGAAGAAAACAGATTAATCTCATAGTTGTTGATGTTGAATACATTGGCATCTTCCCCTGAGAAATTGTTATTAACTTGAAATAAAAATACTCAGAATTGAGGACCTAAAATGTCTTACCCTTAACTAGAACTGTCATTAGTGCATTAAGAAACTCTTTGGGATATTTAGGAAACAGATTAAGTCCTTCCTTAGTCAAAATTGATAGCGTGAGTTTTGTGATGTTTTACAGTGGTGCAGGCCTTGTTAGGGAGTGGGCTTAGCTGGTGAAGTTTTGAAACCTGCTGGTCTCAGAGATGTTAAAGAACATTTTTTGTGAAATAGACCTAGATCTTAGTCCTCTGCTCTGTGTTTTGTTTTCACTTCTCAGACTTATTTAAATCGTGCAGCCAGTACAAAGATTATTTGCAGTAACTAAAGCTGCAAGAGGTGAGTGTTCTAACAGCAACAAAAGCTGCTGCTGATTTCACTGAGAGTTCTCCAGGCAGCAGAGAATTAAGAGCCTTTTGGTTATCTCTTGGATGACCAAAAAGGGTGGAGAGCTTTACATGTTGGAGGACAGTAAGAAGTGCAGTACCACTGGGGAATGACTTATTTTTAGTTGCACAAGGTTTTAAATTTAGGTTGCAAGCAAGAAATGTATGTTAGCTGCCCAGTTAGCAGCAGCTTGCTCAGCACAACTGCCTCTAAAAGTTGTCATATGACTTCTGTCTCCATTCTCTTTAAAAAAAAAAAAGGTAAGTGTAAGATAAAAAGCAAATCTGCTTCATGGTAAATGTGTAATTAGGAAGAAAGGAAATTCTTGTGAAGAAGGATTAGTTATTATGTCAGTCAGCGCTGTGCCAGACATGCTGATGGTCCCTCATTTGGTTGCATTCCTGCTGGGGGCCAAACCAGGTCACCTGAAGTATACCCTTTGACTTCTAAGGAATCAGTGAAAAGTAGCAGGACATGCATTCAGCTCACAATTTCAATGCCTTCCTCTCTCTGTTGACTGAATAAAACCTTCCTGTCTCCAAAGAATAAATTGACTTGTTGAAGTTCACTGTCTCTCACCTTGAGAAAGATGAGGAAGTGGTTGACTGGAATGAATCACCTCAAAAGATAAAGCAGTTCTGGAAAGTGGGCAAACTTCTTGTATGTTGGGATTTAATTTAAGTACAAACATAATTGAGAGTTTGGGTGAAGTACATCCCACCCTGCAATAGAGGGCACCAAGTTTTCATAGGAGCTGTGAGTTTTGAAGGAAGTGTTACTGGTTTGTTTCTAGGTACATTTCCAGGAGAGGAGTCACCATGAGGGCATAATTAAAGCAAATGTTTCACATTATGTGCTTTCTCTGTTTGGTTTGAATCTACTTCTTTCTCAAGAATCCAAAGTGTGTCTGCTTACCTTGTTTGTCAAGTTATTCCTTTGAGCTTTTTGCTCAACTTCAACCACATCTGAAAGAGGGAAGAGTCTTCAAAGCTATTAAATACTTACAAACTTTGATTAAAACTATTACTGGATATTGGAGATGAACAGAGCCAATTTTTGCACTGTGGCAAAGACTGCCATAGTGATGAATCCTTGGTGTGCCACTTGGTGGTTATGTGTAAGTTTCCCTATCAGGACATAGCTAGGAACTAGCTGCAACACCTCTTGCAACCTGCTGTGTCCTAGTGATTAACCAAAGTGGAAAAGGCACAAAGGGACACTTGAAGTATTTGGGCATGGTGAAGAAGTGGATTATTGCCTCGGTAGTGGTTGAAGACAAGGAACACAAGACATGAATTCTTGGGAAGCTGGGCTTTATTGCTTCTGCTTAGCTTTCTGCTTTGTCTCTCTTTTACTGTAAAACCTCTTTCCAATTTTTTCTTGTTCTTTTACATTTGTACATCTCATGAAGAAATAACATGGTGTTAAATGACTGACCTGTTGTATAAAGGTGAAAATAGCTAGTGGTTCTATACTAGACTTTGTTGTTTGGAGCTCTGCATGGCCCAAGTCTAGAAGAAAGCTGGGCAGCATGCGTAGAAGTGAATGAAGAGCTCTCTTAAGTGAATGCTGAGAGTGGTTGATGTTTGTCTTAATTTAGAAAACTAAAATTCTGTGTTTGTTCAAAACCTGAATACCTCAGAACTGTAGCAGCAATCTTTTAGCCTTCAGAGGCTTCAAGAAATGTTTTGCACAGGCCCAGCACAGGAAGGACATGGAACGGTTGGACTGGGTCCAGGGGAGGACCACAAAGATGATCAGAGGGTTGGAGCAGCTCTGCTGTGAGGACAGGCTGAGAGAGTTGGGGCTCTGCAGCCTGGAGAGGAGAAGGCTTCCAGTATCTGAAGGAAGCCTACAGGAAGGCTGGAGAGGGACTATCGACGAGGTCTCGTGATGCCAGGACAAGGGGCAATGGGTTTGAACTGGCAGAGGGAAGACTGAAAGTGGATGTTAGGAGGAAGTTGTTTGGGGTGAGGGTGGTGAGACACTGGCACAGGTTGCCCAGGGAGGTTGTGGCTGCTCCCTCCCTGGAGGTGTTCAAGGCCAGGTTGGAGGACGCCTTGAGTGACCGGTGCTAGTGGGAGGTGTCCCTGCCTATGGCAGGGGGTTGGAACTGGATGATCCTTGAGAGCCCTTCCACCCTTCCCATTCTGTGATGCTATGATTCACGTTCTCTAAAATATAAGGCATGACACTTCCAGCACTGTAATTGAGATTAAAATCATAGTGGGTTTAAAGAAATATTAACAGGGGGCAGTTTATTTGATCAAGACTTTCATATGTAGATTAAACAAGATTTAGTAAGCTTTTAAAATCTCATTATGCTCTTAAATTGGCCTTCCTAGTAGTTCATAGGAAATAAGCTAATTAAATGAGCATAGCTGACCAAGTCGAGTCTCTGCCCTGATTTTGGTCATGATGAAGATGTGAGAAATGCTGTAGCTGCTACCTCTTCTCTTTCTTTTGGGATGTTTTTAAGGTTTGGGGTTGTTTTTTTTTAGCTTGTTCTTGCTTAAAGATGTTTAACTACTGGTTCAACCATTCCACTTCTGTACAAGACACCATCTTCAGTGGATTTCTGTATTTGTAGCATCTTGGTTTCACTGATTTCTTTTTAGCTGATATAGCTCAGAGGTACAGGATAAGCAAATACCCAACTCTGAAACTCTTCCGGAATGGGATGATGATGAAGAGAGAATACAGGGGCCAGAGATCTGTGACAGCAATAGCAGACTACATCAGGCAGCAGAAGAGTAACCCTATTCGGGAGGTCCAGGATTTGGAAGAAATTAGTTCTCTTGATGTAAGTCTTTCATGTTTATTCCTTCTAAATATTTATTTGTCTATTAGATGTTGAACTGGTGAAAAAATGCATTTGAAGTATGTATTTGCTACTTGTTTGGGTTTTTTTTTGTCCATTCAGAAATGTTGAGTGCTGTTTTCAAAGCCAAGTGGGAGCTACAATGTTTCCAGTATTATGAATTATTCAAATGTAATCACTTTCAACTCTGTTCATTTTGTTACAGTAACTTCACTACCAAATTACCTATTTGACATTTAACCATCATAAAATAATTGCATGTTGTGTTTTGTTAAATACTTCTAATATTCCTTGTTAGCAAAACAGTCCTAAGGATGTTTCTGGATATTGGAAAAAAGCAGAGAAGACAGAACTTCTGTACAGTTAGTGTCTGTGGGAAAAATAGCAACTCTGTTTTTAATATCTTTAGAGAGCAATGATTAGTTTCTGAAACATTGAGGTAAGTTATAATTTAACCTTTGTTTTTACAGCGCAGCAGAAGAAATATTGTTGGATACTTTGAGCAAAAGGACTCTGATAATTACAGAACATTTGAAAGAGTAGCAAATATATTGCATGATGATTGTGTCTTCCTGTCTGCCTTTGGGTAAGTTTTAAAATGTAGGAGTTTTGCATGACTTCATTATTGAAATTATGAAGTTGTATTTAATGAGTTGTTTTTAATTTCATTGAGTGGACTTCTTTAGTACTTTGTGCATTAACTGAAGAGACTACACATTAACAGATAAGTGCACTGACAGAAAGATAGAAGGATAAACTCTTCCCAGCCTTAATGTCTGCTGTGAAATAAGATTTTCATTTTTTGCATCCTTCTGGTGTTCTTTGTCACTATAGTTTAAATGCAACTGAGGAGATTTTAGGGGGGATGTTACACAGTTGTGTTCTAAAATCCTGCTCCTTTGAAATGAGGAAGAAAAAGTAGGGAAGAGTTTGAATCCTTTGGGGAAGAAAAATCAGCATTGCAGACTGAAGAACTCATTTTTTTTCCTAGAATGAATGGTAAGGTTGGAAGGGACCTCAAAGATACTCAGTTGCAACCCTCTGCCATAGGCAGGGACACCTCCCACTAGTACAGGTCACTCAAGGCCTTGTCCAACCTGGCCTTGTACCTCCTTAATGTTTTTCTTTAAAATACAACTTTTTGCTTGTTTCCTCCTTTTTATATGAGTTTGTGTGTTTCAGTTTGATTCCCCCCCTCCCTTCCTTTCTTCCTGTAAGGAATAATTCAGTTGCCTGCTCTTTTTTTTTAAAATGATGTCAGGGGAGAGGACCTTGTTCCCAAACACTTGATTTCTGGGTCTGGGTCTCTTTCATGCAAGTTCTCTGTCACTGCATAGCAACAGTTTAGGAAAACAATTGCACTGATAAGCTGCATAGGTTGTGCTCCTAGGCTCACAGTCCAGAAATTCCAATTTCTCCTTTAACACAGGTTTATGGCAATATTTTAAAATATTAAAGGATCTTGATTTAAGAACATAAGAGTGGTTCTTTTTCTTTGTCATAAAATGCAATTAAAGATTCTTTGTGCAGTGTTAAAACTGGGTAGTGATGGCACATGAGTGTGAGTGCAGTGGTTTGCAGTCTACCTACAGCTGCAAGGTCAGGAATTTGCATGCATTATACTGCCTTTTAGACTGTATGCAGTTGCCCTTGGAGAGAGGCTGAGGGAAGGCAGAAAATCTTTTGTCTGTTTGAACAAGATTTGTTGTCAGTCACTGATGCCTCTTCCAATATATTTCCAAAGTAAAGCTTGTGGATGTGGATGAGTATTTATAATGTGGCTGTCCTTCAGTTTGCAGTTAGATACCCGGCCAGGTATTCTGTGGCTGTATGCAAGCAGCTTTGACTGTGAGATGGTAATTGAGTCTTGTAAGTCTGTGATCTGTAGCTGTATCAGTCTTATTCCTAGAGATTGACCATTATCTCATATGTTTGCTGATGCATGCATCCATGCTCTTTCTCAGAACAACCAGTCTGAATTATTATTGGAATTTTGACTTTTATATTTTGCCCCCTCATGACTTTTCTTTTTAGGAATGCAGTTTTAGAAAAGCATTAGTAAAATAAACCATACTTTCAAGATCCTCTCTCCTGTTGTTTGAGTCTGTTCATCTTTAGTGTCCTATTTGTCAGCTTCATGCAATGACAGATTGTCTCCCACCACTCATTGTTAACCTTTGCTTATTGGAGGTTCTTCATGTAGTCGCTATGGGCTTTTGGTTTTATTTCTTCTGATGTAAGCAATACACAGTCTATTTGGAAGAGATCAGATTTTAATTACTTCAAATTTATCCAGGTTGCAGAGCAGGCTCATCATTATTCTCTTCTCCACACTCCCATTCCCTTTGTATTTTGGAGCTGTTAGTGTTTTAAAGTGCAGTCTTCTGGACACCAACCTTGAGATGTTTTTGTCTGACTAGCTGTGGAGATAGTGGCTATATAACTGCTTCCTATTCAGTTTATATTTAGCAAATGTTTCATGGGGTGCTGGCTCTGTTCAGTTGAACTCTTCTGACTGAGCATCTTAGCCTCTGGGAAGGATTTTTGGTTTCACTATGGATAGAGTTCAACAGTTATACAGTTTGGGAAGTATGTGGTAATGTGAACTGTCATGGTCAAACTTCTAGTAAGCTAAAATAACCTCAAAACAATCAATTTACTTCACTAACTTCTGTCAGGGCAAAATTGTTTCCTGCTATGCAAGAATTATTCTGGCTTTAGGTAGTTGTAATAGCTTATTTTTAAAACTATATTAATGATACTTTGTGGCAGATCATCTTGATGATTAAAATTATTCTTAGATCAGGTGGTCCTTACACTTAAGATCTGAGGTGAGTGCAAAGCACAATTAATGATAGCAGACTTGTAAGTGGAAGGAGATAGTAGAGACATGGACAGAGAGGCGTAGGAGAGACATGGATGGAGAGGCATTAAGGTAGGTTTTAGAAGTAGAAATGGAGAGGTATAAATCTGAAATGTTGTAGACATGGAAGAGAATGGCTTTGTGCCACTGAGCCAGAGCATAGGAAGCCAAATGCAGAAAACCAAAACAAATAGCCAAGAAATACTTTTGTCTTTAAAAGGCTATAATGAGCTGTAGGTAACTCATGGAAGAATGGCAAATTTAGAAACTGTTTGAATTTTCTGCTAGCAAGCAAATCTAGAGGCAGAACCAGGGGGATGTGGTGTGTGTATGTGATTCCAAGGGGCTCACCTTCTATGTTACTGCTTGAAGAAAAGACAAAATGCAAACTGAAGTGTTTCCATCTTTAGTAGTTGTTTTTAAAAAGGTGGATCTTCAGGCATTTGGGATTTTCACATCATGTCCCCACTTTGAGTTATCTGAAACAAATCAGTCACAACTGCAGCTGCTGAAGTGGAAAGACACTGCAGAGGACCTTTTGGGTTCTACTCCAGGCTTATCCTAGAGCATATATTTCATTTTAGATTATTATCATCTTACCAAGTAGTGATTGGTCAGGTATATGGCTTCTGTGCCTTCACTTCCTTCTTACTCAGTGAAAGATTGTTTGAGATGCAAGTGGTTTACCTCTGTGGTGACAGTCACAGAGAAGCTTCATTTCACATTATGGGAGCAGTTGTAGTGTCTAGAACACAAAAATGCATTTAAAAATACATGTCTCTGAAATGGAGCATACTGTGCAAGGTGTTTTTTTCACGTGTTAAGACAAAGATAATTACATCAAATTTAATAAAAAGTAGGTACTTTGAGTTAAGCTTTATGATGGTTTGGTTTTTTTTCTTGGCCCTCTAAATTTTTCAGAGTCCTTGAAGACTTACTTTATCTTGCAGTGAAATAGAGATATTTTTGCTTCATCCCCCACTCTCTTACATCTCTTAATCATAGAATGGATTGAGTTGAAAGGGACCTTAAGGGTTGTCTAGTTCTAACACTCCTGCCCTGTGCAGGGACACCTTCCACTAGACTAGGTTGCTCCAAGTCTCATCCAGCCTTATCTTAAACACTTCCAGGAATGAGGCATCCACAACTTCTCTGGAAAACTATTCTGCTATTTCACCACCCTCATAGTAAAGGACTTTTTCCTAGTGTCTAATATAAATCTACCCTGGTCCAGTTTAAAATCAGTGCCCCTTGTCCTACCACAAGCCTTTATAAATAATCTATCTCCAACCTTCCTCTAGGCCCCCTTCAGATAATGGAAGGCTGCTGTAAGGTCTACCAAGAGCCTTCTCTTCTACAGAGGGAGTCAGCTCCCTCAGCCTGTCCTTGTAGGAGATGTGCTTCAGCCCCCTGGTCATCTTGTTGACCTCTCCAGCAGATTCGTGGCCACCTTGTGTTGGGGGCTTCAGGGCCAGGCACAGTACTCCAGGTGGGATCTGACAAGAGCAGAGCAGAGGGACAGGATCATCTCCCTTGGCCACACATCTTTTGATGCAGCCCAGGACACAGTTGGGTTTTTGGGCTGCCAGCACACATTGCTGGCTCGTAACAAACAGCACCCCCAGATCCTTCTCTGCAGGGCTGCAGCCTGTGTTTGTGCTTGGGGCTGCCCTGAACCTTGTCTTTTATGGGGGGAGTGTGGTCTTGGCAGTGACCATTCACACACTGACACCTAGTTTAGTTCTGCTGCAAGTGGTGCTGGATCTGCCTCAGCAGCACACCAACATGTCGCTGGCTACCACCACAAGTGAGCAGCTTTCCCAGCTTTAAAACCCCTCAAAGAAGCTGCTTGTCAGCCCTCTGCACTGCTGATGCCATAAAATGCAGCTATCTAAGGAAACCCCCTGACACTCCAGTTCTAAGTTTTAGAAGGCAGGCAATCTTTATTACAAGTTTTGGTGCAAAGAGACTCATGTCTCAGATCCTGCACCCCAACAAGACAAAAGTAGCAGCTTTGTATTTCCTAAACACATGCATATACATTCAGTATCCCCCTGCATAGTCATATTGTATCCTGGAGTCTTAGATTCTTTAGTTGAACTGTAGTACTGAGTTCATGTGGTCTGCTGGAGTTTCACAACTTGCTTTTTATCCTTCCATGATCTCTGAGGATGGTCTGAATCAGGCCAATTCACTTCCTTATCGAGGAAGCAAAGTACCCCCTTAGCTGTTGTGTGTGTTTAGAACATCAGTGTCCAGGCCTCACAAATGCCATGTGCTCAGTTCTGTGCCAGCAAGTCTTCATTTCTATTGAGATCAATTCTGACCACATCACCACAGTTCCCTTCCCTAGTGTGGATCTACCTGCTCTGAAGCTGGTCTCCTTGGTGGGTGTTCACTCATGCTTCACAGGAGAGAGATCATAACTGGAGAAGCTGTTAATGTTTCCCAGAGGCTGATGTGCTTTCTTCAGCCTTGGCTGAGAGGAAAAGAAAAAGGTTCATTTTACTGTCTTGTTATGTGCAGCTGGTCAGTTCTGCCTTGCCAGCATGAGTTACATTGGAACAGCAAGGCTTGGGAGAGGAGGGGATGCCTATTTCAGTGCCTGGAGATGATGAAAGGGGTTTAATTCTGTTGAGACCTTCCTTTGGTTTTTATGTTTCCTGTGTTAGATGCATAGCAAATGTCCCTAGAACAAATGTCCCCATTTGTTTGAGTAAAATGTTACCATTTTGGAGGTATGAACTAGCAGCTTTCAGGGCACTCTTGTGGCTGGAATTAAGGAAAAAAAAACAATCCAGAGCTAGGTCAGGAACCCAGTAAGGTGCTAGAGTAAGCTGAATACCAGGGCCTGACAGCATGTGTTCTCCAGATACACACATACCATCTCAGTGGTCAGAACCTGCATGCTGTGTCTTGTGCTCTCTACATCTGTTTTGAGGGTAAAATGTGCAGCACCTGTTTATCTGCTGTCCACTTTCTGATTGCCTGTGCTGGCAGAACACCTCAAAGCCCTTTCTTTATCAGGGTAGATAAGATGTAAATTTCTAGTGTAAGCAGTGGGACAGGAAGAGTGCATGCAAACAAGAATCCACCTTTCCTTTTCTTCCTTAAGAGTAGCTATTTCTATTTATTCATTTATATGATTATATTAATTGGTTAACATTTTTCTCTGGTGGTCTCTTATGCAAAATTTTACAGCACTTAGCACTTTTTACATCAGTGCCTATAGTCCAGTCCTTTAGACTAATCTTAGGGACCCATCTTACTGACTCCCTTAGTGCTCTCTCACCTAACCAAGCCAAGTTTCAGCAGGAGTCACTTTACAGTTTACTGGGAAGATCAAGGATTTTTAATTCTCAGATTTTTGAAGGGAAAAATAAATAGTAAAGAAGGATAACAAATGAAAATGTGGGTTTTGCTATCTCAGTTATTTTATTTGTCTGTACCAAGGCATGCTTACTGGTTGGTTTGTTGTAGGGCTATTTCAAAAGCAGAGAGATTTAGCGGAGACAATGTAATCTACAAGCCACCAGGGGTAAGTGTAACTATGCATTTTATTCTGCTTGTTGTCATGAAATGTGAATATGAACTAACTATGCATTTTATTCTGCTTGTCATTAAATGTGAGTATGAACTAATGGAGACTCTGCTTGGATCATTCAGTATGTTAGTGCCTCTCGAATCTTAGTTTTATTTCATTACTAACTGTTGTGAGAAATAGGAACTCATGTTTCTGAGTCAGTGAAAAAGATTCCAGTCTCACTCATTGCCAGTTAAGCATACAAAAACTAATCTGTCACTTGGAATGTTGTTGTCTAGAAATGTTTTGGGTTTTTTCCTTAGAAACACAGTCAAATCATCATGCACATAGATACTTTGTCTTCAGTAGAAGTCTTTAAATCCCTGAAGTTCAACAACTGATGCACTTCAAAACAAGTGACAATTGCTAAGTGTTTTTCTGGCTGCCACTTGCCTGTCTTAATCCCACAGGGGCTAAGAACCATTGTCTTCATTCAAAAAACCCTCAGGAATTTGTAAAATCACCTGTGTTAACGAACTCTCATAAACACACTTTTACTAGAGGAAAAAAATTGGCACAGGAGAAAATCGGCAAGAATTGCCTTTTATAACCCTAACATCTGAAACTCTGCTGCTCTTGTTTCCAAAAGAGAAATAAAAGACCTAAGAGGGGAGAGAGTTTCAAACTTTGTTCTGCACACCCAGAATTTACTAGGCTACCTCACTGATTTGGTAATTTTGCATTAGTGTGCTTAATCATGGCTACAACTTGCGGCGTTGTGCTTCGCTTCATGTAACCAAACCTGCAGCTGCATTAAAAGGTGACAGCACTGCATTCTGAGGTAAACTACTAGCAAATAAAGGGAAATGATTTATTCATCACTCTTGGGCAAAACAAATGTAAAATACCAATTTTGAGTCCTCTAGGACACTGAGAGGGTTTTTTTTGAGTGCCAACATGAAGAGGCTTGATACCTGCTTTTGGTTTCTGTCTAAACAGGGGGGTCAGATATTAAGCTACTATTTCTCAGTCTGACAGGAGTCTAAATCACTTCTATTTGAAGCATCTCTAGTTTGGAAACAAAGTATTTGTTTTCAGTTCTTCTTAAATTGTCTTTTAAAATGGAGTTGGCTGTATAAATGATCATCTCTAATAGTTCTGTTGCCACATAGTTAATAGAAGCGTTGCATGCACAAGGGTCGAATATTAATTCTCCAACTGACTTTCAGTACTTACAAGCATATCGTTACTGGTATGTTGATAATCTTTGCACACAGCAATGTCATTTTCCCTTCTTCTTAACTAGTGTATTTTTCTTTTCAACAGGAAAATGCTCCTGATATGGTGTATTTAGGCTCACTAACCAATTTTGATTTGATTTATGCATGGACGCAAGATAAATGTGTGCCGCTAGTTCGAGAAATTACTTTTGAAAATGGGGAGGTAAGAACTTTTTCTGCCATTCTTTCTCAAAACTCTCTTTCAGAGTCTCAAATTCGTGCCATAGAACTTCCTGCATTCTTTGCTTTGAGCA
>VWYK01118734.1:0-18000 GCA_013399775.1 Semnornis frantzii | reverse complement strand
AAAAAAAAAAAAAAAGGGGAAGGCTGGGTTGCATGGGGAAAAAACGCTTGAAAGGAATATTTTTTCAGAAATAACAGAGCTGATAATACAGAAAGTTGTTGGTTTCAAATTGCATGATATATATATAGTCTGTCATCTTACATATGAGATTTTATAACTGCAGACTTCCAGTTAAATAGAGTGGGATATAACTGGATTTACTTTGCTCTTGTATATAGAAGAAAAGCCTCAAGATATTAAAATGGAGAAGAAAATTGATAGATATTCTCAGGTGTTGTGAATATTGTGCTGTCAACAGTTCATGGTTTCCATTGTGAACACTGGATTGTAAAATTAAACTACAGTGTTATTGAAGTGCAACATATGTCAGAGAGAATGACAGAATTCAAGCCAACCATAAAATCAGTGCCTAGCAGGAACAACACAACTTAAAGACATTTTGAAAGGTATCCCTGGCATGATTATGTTGCAGATAATAAAAATATGGCAAATTCTAAGTATTTGAGGTTGAGTTTTAGATATTTCTTCATGGAATTAGGTACAACAGTAAGTAGTCAAGCCCTTCTGTGTTTTGTTTTTGTTTTACTGGTTTTGGTTTTAAAATCCTTCAGATGGCCATAGTGCTGAATATGAGAAACATGTACTCTTGTTTCATGAAAAGAGTAAGGTGAAGTCTGACAAAACAAAAAGAAGTATCTTATGTTGTGGATCAACATCTATGTGTAGAATATAATGCTATACATTGCTTCACATGCGTAAGCAGTTGCATGAAGAATGGCATTATGATCGATGCATGCAAAGTAAATCTATAATCGGGTATTAAACAAGTACTTTCAAGGACTAAACAATAAAATAACTGGTTATTTCAAGAAACAACACACATCTACTCTTAGGTTCCCAGCTGAAAAATAGCTAAATTCAAGTTCTTTCCCAGTAGCTATATAGGTACTATAAAGCAGCAGGTACACATTCCTCTGAGCAGAAAGAAGAGAGATAAGGAGGACAGAAACTCTGTAAGACCTGGAAAATAAGAAATAATACAGGAGCTTTGCTTGACTTCAGATTCTCCTGACTGTTCTGCACTGTTTCACGAATTTCTTTGGTTTGCAATAATAAAGACAGTTTCAGTCCAAGTCACAGAAAAATGTGCACACATTGCTTGAGAGATTTTAATTACATGCACAATTGGTGGAGTACTTAACTCTTCTCTAAATCTCACTTATCACTTAAAGAGAAAGCACCCTTGATTCATTAAAACCAAGCTGCAGCCCTCAGGAGCCCAACCAACCTACACACAGTTACTGATTTAAGTGACTCCTTGAGTGTTTTGAACAACTTGATATTCTTCATAAAAATTATAATGTAACCGTGATCCTCAAGTACATGCACTGGAGCTGAAACAGATTTTCTTTAGAGTATGTGGAAATGCAAATTTGCAAAGATATTGGTCTAGCTCAATATAGGAGGCAGGAAGTGAAGAATTTGTGAAAAATAGATGTGCATGGAGCTGTACTATGGAGCTGGGAAAAATGACCTGGGCTTACTAAAATGCTGCACTGGGTGGCTGACCTTGGAAAACAGGGCATTTTTTTTCAGCACAGGCTTATAGCCTGTAGTCATGTAACACTCCATAAAACCACTTTCAAAGTCATACGAGAGCTTTACTCCCAGTTCTGAAGGTTATGTATTTGATCACTTCAGAATCTCAATGTCACTGGAAATGGAAGGTAACACACAAATTTGGGCACATTTGAAAATTATGTTGTCAGCCCAGCCCCTGAAGAACAATGGATATTTGACACAACTTTCAACAGACAATAGAAGGAAATGCCTTTAAGGGAGGTTTTGAAGAGCCTTTTAAAAGAGCCACTAAGTCTTTTTTTGACTGTGCCTTCAGTTCTGCCACAAGATGACAGTACATCAGGAACCCTTGTGGTGGTATTGAGGTTTCTGCAAGGGTATTGCATTAGATAAAGGTATGAACTAAAAATAACAGTATTTTGCAAAAGAGTACATAGAATTACTTCTTCATAAAGTCATAGAGCTGAAGAGGACAATTCTAGCCCATTTGCCTATGAGTCTCATTAAGAGTGAAATAAAATGAAATATTTGTCTGGAGGTTTCATTTCAATTAAAGTCAGCTATGGGCTAAGAAATATGCCTAGACAAGTGCAACAGATGTAGTAGGTCACTGACTCTACTAGCCTCATTATGCTGTTGGCATAAAGCTAAGTCACCAGCAGGTAACTTGCTCACATTTCTGTTTAGCAACACTGTCTTGATGTCATCGCATTGTTTCCATATATAACTGAAAACAATTTACTTGGTAGGTGAAATAATTTAAGTAAGCTTTGAAAAGTATCTTTGATTGAATAAATATACAAAATTCATAAGCTTTTGTCAGGATTGACCAGCACGTATCATCTGTCTGTGTGTAATCAGTAATGGCACTTACAACCTTTGGATTTGGTATTTTTTTGTAACTCCTTCCTTTCCCAGTAGAGAAGTTTTACTGGGAAAGAAAGAATCCTACAAACGAGACACAGCAAAAAACCCTCTCCCCAACAAAAATCTATCTATAACAGATGAGAAAATGCTCCACTGTTCACCAAGCACAGCATTTCCCCTCTGAGATCCACATGGCTATAGGTGATTTTTCTCTCTCTGACACAGACTGAAATATGTGGCAGTCTTGCTTGATATGGCTTCCATGAAAAGCAGGAGTGAGTGAGGGAAGCTTTAAATTTACTGTCTTTAACAGTGCTAATGAAGCTCTCACCATTGTTACTCAGCAGAACACATACAAGGAAGGATTTGAGAGATTTTTCCTGTTTAATTTCTCCCCTCTGAATAGCTCTTTGAGATTTTCTTTGACCCTGAAGAACAGATTGCTACAAGTCAAGAAAGGGAACTTGACATGGGAAAAAAAAATAATTTATTATCAATCAAATCTTCAGATTCTGGCCTATAAAACTTGCTTCTAGATAATATTCGAAAATAATCATTTACCTGAAAGCGATTAGTGTCAGATAGTCTAAAGGTTTGCTTATGATCTTATTTTTGATGCTTAATTTCATTAGCTGCATTCTTAGACCATATTCCCTATTTGCTGCTCTATCTGAAAGGATGGTGCTTCATCCAGACGGATAAATGTCTTCTCAGTTCCTTGTCTGAAATGCATAGTGTAAGCCTTCTTGGCTAAACATACTGCTCCTTTTTATTGCAATGACAGCATCCTTTCTTCCAGCTCTTCTCTTTTTTTTTCACTTACAAAAACAAAAGGTCTACTGCTGAGACTTTTATACTCTTCTTGGGTCTTTTCCAACATCTATCACATAGTATGTATGAGGTGCATGGAAAAGCCAAGACAGTACAGAATTTGGAGAAGCAGCAGCATAAAATATACTTCATAAATCTCCTCTAAAAATATACTTCTATTCACTTTAAATATAATTTAAATTTTAAGGGTAAGAGATTTTCTCAGAAAAGATTTGTTGAAATATTTACGTTAGTGATTTGATTCTATAGTTGTCTTCAGAAGATATTTAATTTAACAAATATTTATTATCTTATCCTTCCAATTTAACAGCTGTCATAATAGGTAATTTTAAAGGTCAGTGCTTAGGTAGTTACCTTCTAAATGTTGAGGTGGGTGGGAGAGGAAGAAGAGGGACAAAGATCACTGCTTGGATAATTTGCCGAGCTTTGAGTTGAAAGAAAAACCCAAACAAACCATAAAATGTTAACAATCACTTTGCTTTCATGTTTTAAAACACTTGTGCAAAGCCTTTTTCCCTTATGAAGCAAAGCAGGATTTGCCCCTTTATGATAATTGTCTTTGAGCAGTTAAAATGCAGGAAAACAAGTTTAGCAGCTGTCAAAATTAGTGCAACTCCAGGGACTAATAAACAGAAACACTGTAACGTTGACACGTCAGATAACATCCTTGAGATGTGGGACACCACCTAATGTGCGTTTCATCTGACCTACTGTACGCGCGTGCTGCAGCCCTTAAGTACAGTCATTAACTCAAGGAGAGATACTATGCTTGGGTTTCAAATTATATATACTACTTAAAGGAGAATAAACATTTTACTCTAAGTCTGGGGGATCAAAACATACCCTGGATTAGTAGAGAGCTGCATTGCAGGACTAATGCAGTCTTAGATGCCCCTTGCAAGATAGAATCATAGAATCATAGAATGGTAAGGTTGGAAGAGACCTCAAGGATCATCTAGTTCCAACCCCCTGCCATAGGCAGGGACACCTCCCACTAGTACAGCTCACTCAAGGCCTCGTCCATCCTGGCCTTGAACGCCTCCAGGGAGGGAGCAGCCACAACCTCCCTGAGCAACCTGTTCCAGTGCCTCACCACCCTCACTGGAAAGAAATTCCTCCTAACATCCAGTCTAAATTTCCCCTCTGCCAGTTTAAACACATTGCCCCTAGTCCTGTCATTGCAAGACCTTATCAATAGTCCCTCCCCAGCCTTCCTGTAGGCCCCCTTCAGATACTGGAAGGCTACTCTAAGGTGTCCTCAAAGCCTTCTCTTCTCTAGGCTGAAGAGCCCCAAGTCTCTCAGCCTGTCCTCATAGGAGCTGGGGCCCCCTTCAGATACTGGAAGGCTACTATAAGATCTCCTCGAAGTCCTGAAGAGCTCCAACTCTCTCAGCCTGTCCTCAAAGCAGAGCTGCTCCAGCCCTCTGATCTTTTTTGTGGTCCTTGTCTGGACCCACTTCAACAGTTCAGTGTCCTTCTTGTGCTGGGGGCTCCAGAACTGCACATAGTACTCCAGTAGGGGTCTGACAAGAACAGAGTAAAGGGCCAGAATCCCCTCCCTTGCCCTGCTGGCCACACTGCTCTTGATCCATTCCAGGACTCAGTTGCTGTCTGGGCTGCATGTGCACACTGCAGGCTCCTGTTGAGCTTTTCATCAACCCAGACCCCCAGGTCCTTTTCCTCAGAGCTGCTCTCCAGCCATTCAGCACCCAGCCTGGAGTTGTGCTTAAGACGTGTGTGCTTTTGTTACTTCTTCAGTGTCTAATAATGCTCATGTTTATAAAATATTTTTTTGGTCTATGAGTGAGAAAGGCCAATACGTATGTACATATATGTATTCAATATATAGCATGAAACAGTAAGAATTACTAATTCTTGGAAAATACTTCCAGATGCTAAAATTAACAATAAAAAATAGTGGTAGAAAATAAAAGTATGAAAAAAGCAGAATGGTAGTCGAAGAGAATTTTGTTTACCAAGTAGTTTTAATTGCCTTGAACTATATAGGCCAGGGACTTGAATGAAGAAAACAATTGCAAGTCAAAACATCACGACAAACCCCAAACCCCAAAATGTTACCTTTGTAGGGAAGGTCTCCAGGCTTATGCAGATGAACATTCTTCCTCTCACCTTAAAAACAGCATGAAAGAGCTGTATCTTGTAGGTCAGAGGGAGTAGGAAGAGATTAGAATTGCCAGAAGTCAAGCTGAAGTGACCTTTGCAAGCAAATTAAAACAAACAAACAAAAAGATTCTTTAGATATATAAATAAGAGAACAAGATCTGTTTGCACAAAGGAACCTCTTTTGGCCCCAAACAAGAGTAGTGTTGATTCATTTTTAAATAGCGATACAAAATATCTGCAAAAGCCAGATGCTAATGGCTATAAATACACAGCAGTGGAAATCACCTCCTGAACGATGGCAACAAAGTTCAGAATGAACCATACTACAAAAGGATTATGACTGGGAATGGATAGAGGGTTTCAAGAGTTTTGGCATTTCAGGTCTGCTAGCAACTCTAAAAAATGACATGAGGAGTAAAAGAAAAGGGAAAAAGAGGTAGAAAATCAGAGTGAAGTACAATTTAAGCTCGTAAAAAAAATATATCTTCCTAAACAAATGTAACTTTTGACAAGACAGCTTCTAATTTTGATAATAGAGTTAGGTATTTTCTACCTCCTTAACTAATGCTGTTCAACTAACTTGGACGCTGAATAAGACCTTGAGGGGATTAACCCTTCCCATTGATACTGACTCATGTGTCCTAACCTTAAGAACTTCTGTGTACCCTACTGCATTCCCTGCCACAGCATTTTGCTACCAGCAAAATATCTTACACTTCCCTTGAACATCTTGCTGCTTAAGCCAACTTTTCTCCTAAATTCTGCAAGAGTCCCTTCAGGACACTGCTTTGTGGATGGCAGTGGTTGCAGCAGTATGCCTGGTATGCCATTCAGATGTGACTCTCCAAAGCTCGCCTGCCACCTGCAGTGCCTAGACAGAGAAAAGCTGTCTCTCGTGACTTATTTAATGCCTATCTATGGCATGACCTTCTTAGTCCCTTTTATGGAGGAAGATGAGCTCGATTTAGAAGTAGTTCAGCACAACTCTGGCTAGACAAAACAAAGAACACTGACACATGGAGCAGGTGAAGCAGTGGAAGAGCTGGTAGAACTCTTCAAGGAAGGCCTGCAAAGATTTAAAATTTGTTAAAGCAGCTTTACCATGTTCTGAATTGTCTGTGTCTACAGACACATGATAGTAGCATACTGGGTAAAAAGAGTATTATCTTTTGTCCCTGGAGCGAAATGTTCCAAAATTATCCCTGATTTTATCAAACACAGCTGCAACATAATGCTACAAAACCTAAAGCTTGGTACATTCACAAGTCAGTGCTAATAGAGAATGCTGCTGCCGGCCCATTCACAGATGCAAGCTGTTAAGTATGATAAACTTTTTCCTTTGAGAATATTTTACCATATTCTCTTCGTCACATTTTCTGTTCTACTGATTTATCTGAGGAACAACATTTACACATTTTTAACAGTGATATTTAATTAGTGGGATATCTTTATTTATGTATTTCAAGATAATTTTTTATTTGGCAGGAGTTACGGCTTGAAGGTTAAACCTGTTGGGTAGGTGGGTCTGGTCTCTATTGTGCACACACTTGGATTAGATTATTTCTGTAATCTGCCTGTAAATTTGAATTAGCTTTTATTTGACATGTTTTCTGTTGGCAAATTTTTGAATTGTGGTTATAGGTTGCTTTTGCTTTAAGGATATTTTAGTATGGGTTGTATATTTAAAGAGAATAAAAAGAAAATTGCATTGTATTAGGTATTTTCATCCAAATGTTAATTCCAGAAGAAAAAATTGTCTGTAACTTTTGCAAAAGAAAATAACTACCAATGCATGGGACATTTTCTGTGTTCATACACTGCTTACAGGTTGAAGACATGAAATTTCATTCATGTTGGCATATTGTATGCACCTTTCCATAGAGTTTGAAGTCCTGTTTCACACTTCAGCACTGGGAATCAGGATTTCCCAACACAATGAGGTCACGAAAAATGAATTAGCAGTGACGCAGGGCTCATGACCTCCTTGGCGCCAAGGGGCTACATTTAGCGAATTTCCTGCAAGGATATGGTTCAAGGAAAGTTTCTCACCAATGCCTAATATAATTTATATGATCACATTTACTTTTTGAGTTTTCTAGGAGAGATGTTAAAAAAAAAAAATCAATTTTTAACAGTTTAATACATTCCCTCATTGAAAATAAGACTGCATTGCCTTTCTATATGACCTGTTTGACTGTTAAGTCCAGGCTTTTGTTATTTCAGCAGACTTCAAATGTGTAATAAATAAATTTCCACTGGGTTGGCACTTCCTTTTTGCTTCCTGATGTAGGGATTGATTGTTCTTTGCAAGTCTCTGGGGATTTTATGAGCTTTCTCAGAATGACTGACTTGACCATAAATTCAACTATCATAATTTTCAGAAACCATTCACACAGAAAAGCCAATAGAGGCAATTTTTAGAACAATAGTAGGTGCTGCATATTGTATGAGATCAAATGCCTTCTCAGGTGTAAAAAGAGCGAGAAACAATGATGGAATTAACTGAAATGTTCTTAGTCATGGGGTTAGTCAGCTGCAGAGAAGGTTGTCAATATGAAAAGTTGTGTAAGAATATTCTTAGAATAAGGATTTCTCACAATGGGTGTTTATATATGCATAAAATCACTCATGTGGTCACTTAGACTACTTAACAACTTGGAAGCAGCAAGTACTATGGAGATGAACCAATATTAAAACTACTTACTGAAACCATTTTAGAGTAAGAATGTAGTAAAACTTTAGTGAAAGCTAAATTACCTAAGAAATGTAATTGAAGAATAAAGTACTGCAAACTAAAATGTTCTTTTAAAAAGAAACTAAATAATAAAAATGGATAAGTAAGCAACTAAAAGCTCAGGGTTAAATCCAGGTGATGATTGATAGATAGATTATATCTAGTGGTATTTTAGATGTCCAAGTGAATCCTGGTCTCCTCTATGCCTCACATTAATACCTGGGAGCCCTGAAGTGTCAGATATGCTTGGTGTAGAAAATAGTGAGAAATAGCTGCAATCTGCAATCTCCACAATTGCCCAATAGGTAGCAGGTCCTTAATCTTTCTTTTGGGCAGAACAAGCCTGGTTATTTCAGTTTTAACTTCTCTGTTTTGTGTACCACAACCATCTCGGTAGCTTGCCACCGATTTCCTCCAGTTTTGCTCAGGCTGTTGTTGAACTGTAAAAAAATCTCTTCCATTTTACTTCTGCCTATTACCTGTGAATCTCTTCACTCAGCCTTCCTTCTTGCTGCAAGTACACTTTTCTGGATCATGCTCAAGTTTCTGGTCACCTGGATCTTCAGTGTACAGCTTGTACAAAGCATTTTTTTTCAGACTGTCTGCCCTTAGTCTGTAGGATTGTGTGAGGTTACTCTGTCCAAGGTGTGGGGTTCTGAATTGTACTTTATGAGGCTTCAGTCAAACTTTGTCCTTTAGGTTGTCAAGATCCCTCTGAATGACAGCTCTACCTGCACAAGGCTGAAGTCTCCTTTGGTACTGTTCTGGACCTGTTGCCCTGGGGCACAGGAGAAGCAGTTGTTCTCTCCTGCTTCTGCATTGCTTTCTGGGGCTTGGTTTATCTCAGCACATTTGAGAATGTGGTGAGTTATGTCTTTTTGAGATGTGAAGATTTGGGTGTGTGATTCATGGATTTGAAAAATTAAGACAGTCCAGATGTTAAAAAAAATGCTGTTGGCAGTCATTTGCTTGGGAATAAGTGGTTACTTGACTGCTGTACAATTGGTGCACTAACGAGCAGAGTATAACATCACGTAACTTTGCTACGTTCCTACCATAGCAAAAGTGATGAGGGCTTTGATCCAAAGTAATCACATTTCCTGTTTTCATCCACCAGTTGTACAGTTTACAGTTTTACCACATTGTGTGGAAAGACAGCTGGAATTATATCCTGTATAAGCAACTACTATACAAGTTCGTACTTGGGAAGTAAATGAGCTCAGAAATACTTGCACAGACTGCTGAAAAGAACTGAAACTACTTAGTAATTTCTCAGTCTATCTATGTCCCATAAAATCATGACAACTCAGCCATTTTAATGAGACTTTCATGCCCAATGGCACAACTTTCAGTCTTCACTTGTAACTAACAATTAGCAAGGTAAAACTACATTCGGCACAGCATTTTTCTCATCCACCTGCATGAATTTAGAAAATCGCTACTGAGAGACCAGACTTGAGAATTTGATTTCTCTTGCTCAATACTTAATTCAGAGTGGGAAAAGTTCTGTGTAAAGTAGTATGAAGAATGATATTTTCATGATCACAGCTTTTCAAAGAGGTGAGTCCGATTAGAGGAGTTGCTAAGTATCCTGCAAATACAAATATCTGACGTTCTGAATCACTGAACTCAATTTTGAGACTGTGCTACTTTGTTAGGGAACTACGGGGTGCCACATTCAGACCTTCATTACAGCTTACTACTATGGAAAACAAGTAGATGAGGTTGGGTGTCACAACACTGGCTTGAGTTAGGCATTGAGGGTAAACTATCTTTAAAGTTTTCTAATAAAGGAAGAACTTAATTTCTTAATAGGATGTGTATAGATGTGAGGTATTGAGATTACATATGGAAGAATGCATGAACTTAACTGAGCCAGAAAGGAGACAATTGCTAGACCCTCGTGATGGTAGCGGTGTTCCTCACAGAAAGAGTAGCTGTGGGAAAAGGACAGAAATGGATCAAAAAAAGCTGACCGCAGGCTGCATTGCTAGCATTGGATGGGATAAGACTACATACACACAGTGTATTATGGATGAGCTATGTAAGATACACAGTGAGACCGCCTTAGTAGTGGCTGAACACCAGGTCTAAACACCTGGTTGTGCAGCACTTCAAGCATTTCTAAATTGCATCCAAGCTTGCAGTGAAGCAGAGGATATGTCTTGTTTGTATTTTGTCATGGGAATTAGTCTGCATTTTATGGACTGTTTAGCAAATAGACTAATGTTGCCCTGAAAACGCTTATGCGAGAGCAAAAAAGCCATTTTTATTGCTTTTATTTTTCACTGCATGTCCCTAAATAACCTTTTGTTCATTCGTTGAAAATCTATGAAATACACGGAACCATGATTTGATTGGGTTATATTAAGGCTTTGCAGTGTTTTCTATTTTATTTGTAGTTAAGTGTCTCTAAAGAATAAGCTTAACATTGCTTTTTAGACATTTTGTCATCAGGACACTGCGTCTCAGTTAGAAAGGCAAAACATGTGTCATAATCTGTAAATAGAACAGGACTTATCAGAATTCTAACAAAAAAGAAATGCTATTGCAGTTATGAGTTTTTTACAATGCATTAGGGAAATATTTGTTCTTCTCATACACGTGTGTTTCTGTAGATGGGAGGATCCATTTGGTTATTAAAATGTCTTCTACTCAGTAGATAACAATTTAAGTCAGTGATTGCTTTCTTGGGTGTGAAAACAAAATAAAATGTATGAAACACAAGTAATAAATAAGCAAAAATGAATATTCTCCAAGGAAGGAAAAGACCCCCACACTTTCAAGACTTTAGAGGTAGAATGGATCGGCTCTTATCAGTTCCAGAATACTGTTTTTGACTTTGAAAGACAATTACATTTTTCTTTATTTCAGCTAAGATAAACCTGGACATGTCAATACTAAGGATTAATGCACATGTGGATTTTGAAGATAGGCAAGCAGAATGTTATCTGATTGCTGCAATGACTGATTTTTACTGCAAGATAAACATTTATCAGATAGCTTAGAATCAGATAGCATCAGAAACAATGAAACTGAGGCTTAAAATAGATTCACGCACCATGTGTAGATCTGTTGTATCTTACACATACTCAGGTTAAGCTTTTTCGAAGCCCACTCCATGGATTGCTAGCTTTTGTGACTCCAGCTCTGCCCCCTTCCCTGAGAATCTTATACTTTCTTTAGTATCCAAATTGTGTGGTGAAAAGTGAAAAAGACTAAGATGGATTTTCAACTATTTTTTCACATCTGGGAAAACAAGCTCAACTTTCATCACCTCAAAACGTTCTACCAAAATGACTTAGTCTCAGTTCTGTGTTATTGCTGACAAGTATCATGAATGTGTGTTTCATTCCAGCACACTGAGCACTAAAATGAAGCATGTTCTTTCTCTGTATGAGCACATCTAAATCCTTGAGAACATTATTTCAAGAAAGCTTCTTCTATAACCTTTGTGGTTCATACATTGCTCACCTTGCAAACTGGCCAAAATGTCAAGAAAATGGCAGCTGTATCTCTGAGCTGGGATTGTTTAGCCTGGTGAAGAGGAGGCTCAGGGGAGACCTTATTGCTGTCTACAACTACCTGAAGGTTGGTTGTGGCCAGGAGGAGGTTGTTTTCTTCTCTCAGGCAACCAGCACCAGAACAAGAGGACACAGTCTCAAGCTGCACCAGGGGAAGTTTAGGCTTGAGGTGAGGAGAAAGTTCTTCACTGAGAGAGTCATTCACTAGTGGAATGGGCTGCCCAGGGAGCTGGTGGAGTCACCGTCCCTGGAGGTGTTCAAGGCAGGTTTGGATGTGGCACTTGGTGCCATGGTCTAGTCTAGAGGTCTGTGGTAACGGATTGGACTTGATGATCTTTGAGGTCTCTTCCAACCTTGGTGATACTGAGTTTTGCACTGGTTGGCAGCAGTTTTACAGCATGAAGTGCAATTACAAGGAAGATTCACAGGGTGGTTATCACAATCAACCAAAGGCAAATATGTGTTTTTATACTGATGTCAAAATCCAACTCACCCTGAATTTTGCCACGCGTTTATACTACGAAATTACAATAATCTTGGAGGTGAATGCTTGACAAGACTCCTCATGTGTATAAATATAATTCAGTGTTTTGCCTCCTGGATACTTTGAAGAAAAAAAACCCCAGACTTTTATTACTGACATAAAAGAAATTACTACAGCTTTATTGAAATCTTTAACAGATTTTAAAGCACTAAAGTAAAGAGGCTCTATTTTTTTCAAGAGGTTTTCCTTTTCTGAACTCTTTCAGTAGTTATACCTGACTAAATGTGAAGATGAGAACTCAGGAAATGGAGATTTATAGTTTTCAATGATGTCTATAAAGTACTTAACAATCTTATCAACGGTCAGTATTGTAAACCAAGAAACACTCTAAAAGAATCAGGAGCACAGCAGGCAAGGCTGAACAAGGCAGATGGAAATTTAAGCACAAACAAGTTCTAATTGTGCCAGCTTATCCTACAAACTAATGAAACTAGTACAAAAAATACAAAAAGATGTGGGGGTAGAACAACTGCAACTCACAAGATCCTCTCAGTCAAAGAAAATGAAACATGTTGTATCTTACATAAGAAAAGCATGGCAAAAGTGAGAGATGGGATTAGTCACATGAACTACAGAAGGAGAAGATTTATTCCCACACTTGTCAAGTATCCAGAACTACAAGCTAACAGCAAGTGATAATATCCAGGACAGTTTACTCCCTCCTCTGACATCTCCTGGCATGTTACGAGAACATGATAGTCAGTTAAACAATACTTGAATCCAGATCTCATATTTTAAAATCAACAATAGTTTGGACTATTATAGTCTCCAATTCTTATCTGAATTTTATTTACTTATTTCAAACAAAGTGTAACCACTCAAACAGATGGGAGTGACAGAAGCTTCTTCATGTTTCGGGCATAAAGATGTTGTTAGCGCATGCTGAGTATCTCTTGGATTTCACTTCACAGGGTAAATAGTGTGTGTATCTTGATGGAGTTGAGGCATATATTTATGCTGCACTATAGGCATTTGCGGAAGCTAAGGAAATTTGTTTTGGAAAGTTGCCTCCTGTGAATTTAGGATAAAAGAAAGAGGATTTTTAGGGTCTAAACTGAGGATTTAGGTACCACTCACAGCAACTATAAAATCAATTGTGGATCTAGTCTCTTGTATATGTTTTCTTTCTATGCCCTTTGGTTTTCCTCTACAGATTTTTCATGACAAATAATAAAATTTTAAGTGCTAATTCATCAATATTTGTAGGACTTAATTAGTTTTTGGTATGACATTTCACTATATACAAACTCCCATGGCAGGAACAACATAGTTAACAGACCATAATTTGGTCTAAACTATCTCTTAAAACTTCCTAACCCTTACAGAAACGTTTTGCTGCCAGTGGGAGTTGTTTCAAATGTACTTAATCTTAATTAACATTTCATTAATGTTAGGATGTTTAGTTTCCTCGTATTTTTTTCAGTCCTTTTCCATTAGACATGCTTTGAGCTTTGCTCACTCTCTTGAAAAACTAACAACAATTCTAGAGGACATCTGTCACTTCGTTTTGTGCAAAAACCATACCTGAAGTTATGGATGATGTCTTCTGAAGCTAGAGAGTCCTAACAGCAATAGTTACCTGTCTGGTAAATGTAAAGGGTTTTCAGGTACAATATTCATGAGGATATGTAGTTCTTCCCTCCAGTAATCAACTGTGTTAGGGCAAACTGTAAAGAACAGGAGTGCATGATGACATTTACCAGGCCCTGCTACTCTGAACTGATCACAGTCTTACAGTGATGCCATTAAAATGAATAACACCATTTAAGCCAAAAGAAACAATCACTGATATCCGCAATAAGTTATCTCCTGCAGACATAATAGCTTTAACTTGCATTTAGCTAATATCTTCTTGATGTTATTCTCAGAAGCCAAGAGAATATTAATTTATTTAGTAATTTATTAATTTTTGATTTCCTGAGTATTGCTCTTTCTTCCTGGGAGTTTGAGAAACTCCTCAACTATGGTAAAAGTAAGTTCAAGAAGCTGTCTTACATATGACTGAAGAAGTCAGGATCTTGGCAACATTGATGGTGGCAGCCATATGCCCAGCCTGAAAGTACTGGGGGTGAGTATGCTGATTTAGGAACCCCTATATATACAGTTCTGCAGGACCCTGGCTGGTGGTAGAGTGATGAACTGAACCACAACTGTGGGATGTGAAAGGTGAAGATTTATTGGCTGTGTGGTTATTTATGGGCCTTTTGTCATATTATTGTTAAGAGTTACTAAAAAAAAAGGTATTTCAGAAGTACTTTCCAAAATAAACTACAGGTAAAGAATATAAGGTACACTTCCTGTATGTTTTAAAGAACAATGGCAAATAATTAAGGGAAATGTTAACTGGTAGGTCTTCAATAGTGAAGATATGTAAAATCCGGATGTTTGTAACGTACTGGAGTAATGCAGTAATGTACTGAATGTATGGATGAATTTTTATCACCCGGATTCTCTAAAGGGTAACCTGTTACTGAGTATTAATCTTTCAAAAGAATATACTTTTTACGCATATACTTGCAGCAACATTACAGCATCTTAGCACTTCCTGTTCCTGCAAATAAATACATGAAAGTGCTCTCAGTTTTATAGTTCCCCCATAGATGACAATAATACATACACGATATGCATGTGAATACTCCCTCTCTTCTTTTTTAAAATTACCTCTGATAGATGCTTTATTATACACAAAGCACGTATTTTCATAGTTTTGAAGTGAAAGTAAATGTTAGTACTACACCTTCCTCTACTTGCTGTAACTGATTTGACCTAGCGTCAGAAAAATATTTCACTGTTTCCTTGGTTTAGGCTTATTTTAATTTTACTTGGATTTAATTCCAGATAAGGTTCCAAGCAGCATGTTCAGTTTTGCTGTTTTTTTTTTTATTTCTTTTTTTTCTGAAAGCAGTACCAGCTCAAGATATTTTAGTGCTTCAGTAATAGGTCATTTGTTGTATTTTAAAGTATTTCTTAAATAGTTTTATTAAAAGCTGATCAGAGTAACTGAAACAATAGACCTTGATGTTAAACCATAGACTATGTTGAGCCTAAAGTGTTCTATCACTTAACAGCTTTCTGCATCCAAATTACTGGACAGGGTAGAGGCTGGTGGAAAGCACATTCATCGTATGAAGGAAGTATGAACTTACAAATACCATAGTGTCTTAAAAAATGGCATTATCCACCTGGGAAGGATCCTGTGACCACATTTCATCTGTCTTCACACTGATGTAAAGTGTAGAGGTAAATATGCCTCTGAAACAGACCAGACCCTGACTTTTTGTTTGAAAAGACTTCTAACCTGGCCTTGAGCCCTAGATGTTTTTCCCTACAGTGTGAATGAGATGTGAATATATACAAGGCTGAGTTTAACTCCAAAGTAATGTGCTGGACATTGCTGAGGGTGCAGTGTTAGATTGCAGAGCTAGTATCCAGCATCCTGCAGAATTTAAGCCTGTATTTTACAGAGAGGATGATATCGTAAATTGTCTTTTATGTTTCATGTGTAATCTGCTAGGGTGATTTATGCATCTGTTATTTTTATTTGCAAATGTGCTTTGGGAGGCTCTAGGATATATTTTTTTAATTACTTGTTTGGACAGATTGATCTGCAAACGTGGAATGTGAAGTTTCAGATTTCTTTTTAACACTTGTTCTTTCAAGCATGTGTAGTTAAGAGTACCACTAGACATCTAAAATATTAATCCCCATGTTTGCATAACTATTTATATAGAGAAAAGAGGTCTTAATCTCAATAGAGAGAAAAGTGATACTTTTTTTAGTGAGAGATTTGATAGATAAGGGAAATGCTAAGGTTTGAGTTAGTAGTGATAGGTGAGGAAGGATGAAACAGAAATACAGAAATCTAAAAGAAGTAATTTAAGAAAGGGGGCAAAGCAGAAGAGTTTAATGACTATATTATGAACGTAGAAAATGGATAAGGAGTTTGATGGAACTCAGCTGAAAGGTCAGTGTCTGTCAGGAATAGATCAGGTACCTTTGACAAGGAGAAATAACTGAATTCACTACATTCTCAGGTTGAAGTAAGCATCCCTGATTCACAGCTTCACACTACAGATAAAATATACATAAAAAAAAAAAAGATTAATTATTGAGATTCTAGGAACTGTGCTATAGTAAACTGAGTGACCTCTTAGTGACCTTGCTCAGATTTCATTACATGTTCAGAATCCATTACAACATTTGGACATGAAAATATAAATAAAATTAGAAAATATAAATAAAATTACTGCAGATATGTTATTCTATGAAAATGTTTTGACCTATCCAGAGCACCTAAGAACTCTAGTATTAACTGGAGCCTTAAACCTTGTTGTGGAAGGCCTGAGTAGGTCTGAACATGTCCTGGCTTGTCCAGACATGTTTTTCTGATCTACCTCCTTCTGTTGTTGGGAGAAGCAGCTGCAGGAAGGAAGACAAAGGGGCCTGGTGCCACCATGTCTGTCCAAACTTGTTTACAGGGTACCCGCATGTGTTTATACACTTGTTTGTGTTCTGCCCTAAAAGGTAAAAGCAAGCCCTGACTTCACCTAATATGGTCAAGCTTGGCAAAGTGCCATTCTGATTGGCTATTCTGTGTCCAAAGGCCACAGGTGACAAGGTGGCTTAGGCTACATTGATAGAAAGAAATGAGCAGGTAGTGACAACATGCTTGCTGCTTATTGCTTGCTGCTGCCACCATTGTTTCTAACTTATTGTCCTCTCTGCTTCTGGCAGTGTTTTGTCTCACTGCATCCTACCATGCTTTGCGGCATTATATCTGCTAAACTATAAGCCAGCTCTGCTGTGTAACAAGCCCTGATACTTTGGGCCTGTCTGTCTGGAAACTGCTTCGAGTTTATTACCAGGAATAGGCACCAAATGCCTCCATGCGATAGGCCTGCCTAGCCAGCGTGATGCTGTGCCAGACAGCACATCCGCAAGACATCCTGCCTGCCCCTCTGCANGCGATAGGCCTGCCTAGCCAGCGTGATGCTGTGCCAGACAGCACATCCGCAAGACATCCTGCCTGCCCCTCTGCAAGCCTCCTAGCTGAGTCTGGAGACAGAAGGAACCAGGACAAGGTCAGAGATTGTCTGCTTTTCTCCCAGCATCCCTGCTAAGAGCCTGGGAAGATCAGAAGCCTCAGCGGCTAAGAAGATTTCAACAGATTTCCCTGTAAGTGTTTGGGTGCTGTCTGAAGCTGTAGCTAGCCCCACAAGTCAGGAGCTGGTTTTGTGAGAAAATACCTAAAGCATCTTCAGCAAATCTTTAGCAAACTCTGTAATTGAATCTGAATCCTAGCCTTCTATCTTAAACAGAAAGGAGCCTCCTGAGTCCATCTAGTGGGCAAGCAGTATACTAGGGCAAGCAGTATACTAACCGCAAGAACTTCTCTTGCAGTTCAATCGAGTTTAATGTTGTACTACTGCTAGTTATTTGTTCTAGATCCAGTTATTCCTTTGTATAATTGTTTCTATGAATGCTGTGAAAAACCTAATTATTATTAAAAATTACTGGGCAGGTAGGGGGAGAATCCTGAACATAAAAATTAATAAAAAAAATTAATTTTGAAAAACACCATCTCACATTAATTAATATCCTCCCTTACAAACCTGCATTAAACTGACTAATTTTATTAGTCTTTAGTAGTCCTTTTTATTTATTACATTAAAAAAAAATTAAATACCTGGTCCATTTGATCTATTTCATCACTCAGACAGAAAGTTGTCCTGAGTTCTTTCTCAAAAAGTTTTCCTGAAATAGGAAAAGAGAAAAATATATTAATTATATAAAAT
>VWYK01118731.1:0-42989 GCA_013399775.1 Semnornis frantzii | reverse complement strand
AGAGAGAGAGAGAGGAAAAAAAGGGACAAAAGACCACAGGCCAAGTTGTGCTCTGTGACACAGGTAAAGTGAGTGCAGAGCATGGCTCTGGGTGCTGGCACCCAAAGCATGTATCCCGTTTGAAATCGTTCTGTGCAGAGCTCAGATTGTCCCGATTACAAACCTCCTATTTAATATCCACACCTGCATCCATGCTGGGCTCAAATTGAATCCATGCCTAATAACAAGTTCTTTCAATGGTGCTGATCCAACCAGCAGATAGAAGCAGCTTCAACAGGATATTTTCACAAGACAAAACAAGCTGTGGTACCTCTGCTGCCGAGCTCCACCAAGCAAAGGGCACGAGCTGAGGAGCCTCAGCCACCCCTGCACTGCCCAGAAGGCGAGGTCCTTGCTCAGCCAAACACCAGTAACTATGGCTTACAAAGGGGAGGGTTGCTGTGTGAAGGCTGTTTACAAATGTCTGGTTGGAGAAGTTCCAAAGTTCAAGAAAATGAAGTTTTCAAACAAAATCATTCAGCCTTGCTAAGTCCTGTGCCTTCTGCCCTGTGTGGGCAGTGTCAGCCCAGGAATAGCTCTGATTGTCTCCCTAGAGATATTCCAAACCCGCCTGGATGCCTTACTGTGTGATCTGGTCTAGGTGATCCTGTGCTGGCAGCAGGGTTGGACTGGATGAGCTTTTGAGGTCCTTTCCAGCCCCTGACGTTCTGTGATTCTGTGATTCCTGCACCTGCAGTCCCAGATCTCTGGTAAAATCCCCTCTTTGCCTCTCTCCCAGGCCTTTACTCCTGTGCTTTCCAGGTGACAATCTCCAAGCCTTTGGGCCCACCACTTGCACGTGTGGGTGCTTGCAGTTGCACAGGAGAAAGCCACTCCTTTGTGCATGTTCTGTGGGGGTTACTTAAACCAAAACTATACTTAATGATCACAGATTTACAGACTGTGTCTGTCTGTCTGGGAAGGGACCCTCAAAGGTCATCTTGTCTGCCCCCCCCCACCCTGCAGTCAGCAGGGACATCTCTGACTAGATCCAGGTGCCCAGGACCTTAAGTCTGATCTTGAATGCCTCCAGGGTGAGGCCTCCACCACATCCCTGGGCAAGCTGTTCCAGTGTTCCACCACCCTCATTGTGAAGAACTTCCTCCTAATGTCCAGCTTAAAGAGGAATCCTTCACGATGAGAGCAGTGACTGTGATGATGTCAGCTATGTTCACTGAGGCTAGTGCCTAAGTGAAGAATGCATTCCAACCACAAAGCCACTAATATTGATTTCCATTTTATTAAAAACAAAACAAAACAAAACCAACAAAAACACAACCACAAAGCAGCTGATGAAATTCTTCCACTTTAGAGCATTATTTGGACAAGCCCATTCTCTCCACCCCAAAATTCTTCTTTTGATTGAGGGTCACACCAGAATGATCTTGACATACATTAGCTCAGCTTGAGTGATGTGAAAAACTGGTATGGTGTAGCCGAGGGGTGCTGATGAGGAGGCACAGGTGCTAAGGTGAAGGCTGCAGTGCTTGTCCTCATGTCTGAGGAGGATCCATCGGTGTCGTGGACACATCAAGATTAGATACTCTGAAGGCAGCCCAAAATGGAGTGAAGCTGTTGATGCAAAGGACACCCATTTTTACAGGAGAGTTTATGACACAAAGCATCTCCTAGGCTTTGTCTAGAGTCCTTCATCTTCCAAGAGCCCTCTTCCTCTGTCTCTTTGAAGGGAAAGAGAACTAAAGCTCAGGCAGAGGCAGCATCCAGTGCCCATCAAACTCTCTCCGTTGCCTGTCAGCTGAAGCATTTCCTTGCCTCAGAACTGAACGGTGCTCAGCTGAGGCCACAGTCACCTTCCAAGAGCAGAAGTTAGACACTTGCATTTCTGTGGGCCACTTGTGGCCTCCTCTGGTGCAGCTCAGGGGGGTGCAGATGCATTCATGTGTGTGTAAGAACATTTGGAGAGCGAAGCCCCTGTTGTCTTCCCCTCCTCCTCATCGCCCACCTCTCCCCGCATGGCAGGGTGCTGCTGCTGCACGCAGCAGGTGAATGTGGCCAGGAAGGCGGTGCGGAAACGCTTGTTCATGAAGCAGTAGATGATGGGGTTCACGCAGGCAGAGGTGTAGGACAGCAGGTGGATGAAGGAGATGGGGGCCCCCGAGAGGCGCTGGTCTGCCGAGGCGGTGTCAAAGGCGCGCCAGGCGTTGACGCTGAAGATGGGAGTCCAGCAGATGAAGAACAGGATGACGATCACCACCAGCATGCGGATCACCAGCTTCTTGGCCATCAAGTTGGCAGAGGAGCTGCTGCTTCTGGCCCTGTCTATTTTGCTGTGGCTGGCAGCAGAGAGCTGCTGCAGTGGCATTTTCCTCTTCCTTTTGGTTTTGTTGAGGTAGCATCCATCTCCGTCCTCATACCTGGTGCTGCAGATGCTTGCTTTTCTTTCTACACATAGAAATCAGTGCTTACATAGGGGACAAAATGTCTCTGAGCAGTGACTCAGAATAAAGAGAAACAAAGAACAGAGTCTAGGCTTAAATAAATGACACGACTCGTGGCTGAACAGCTGCTACAGAGAAAGCACTGCCCTGCTTCTGAGTCACTCCTGTGTCCACCATCTCCCAGTACTCCCACTGCCTAACTCTACCCAGACTGGTACAGAAGATGTCAGAGCAGCCTTTGCTCAAGTATCCACCTAGGAGAGTTTCCAATATTAAATGCTTCTGTCTTCAACTGACAGTTTTTATTGTGGTGCTTATTAACAGACATGGTCCTCAGCCATGGCCAGGAAAGAGCTCTTGGCATTTCTAAAACAAGCAGACCAGAAATTTAGCGTAAGCGGCCCAGAGCCTTCGCAAACGAGCCATAGGTGAGAGATTGTTTGCTGGTGAATAATGGAATCACTTCAGTCAACAAAGGCATCTGGCAGGTTCCCAGCCAGCACTGACCATAATGAGCATTTAGCAGCCAGGATGAATGCTTGTATCTATCTTCAACTCTAACTTAAAGAGCCCCACCCAAACCCGACTGCTTTGTTACCTCGTGAAGATTTCCTCTGACTGGCATCAAATTTTATTCCTCTGTAGAGTTCCAAGGAGATCAGGCCATAGGCAACCATCATGATAATCCCAGGGATAAGGAAGAGTATGAGCAGCAGGAAGGTGTACCTAAAGAATCAGAAGACAGACCAGGGATCAGCACAAACCCAGGAAAACTTTTTTTCCAGGTCAGAACTGGGGGGCAGGATTTCAAGATTTTTTCTGATTTTCTATTTTTCACATTAATGTCATAATTTTGACAGCTGTGGACATTAGAAGCTTCTCACTTCCTCTCATCGCTCTTCCCTCAGAAAATTATAGGAGTGAAGCTGTTGTGGCTGAAAAACATCTCTCACCCAGCTTCTGCAGGTCCTCAGGAGATGGGCACTGCTGGAGTGGTGAGAGGGGCAGGAGGTGTCTCTGCCCTTGTGTGGGGCTCCCTGTCAGAACCAGGTGAGCACAGATGCCCTGGAGCTTTGAATGATGCAAAAACTGCCCTGCAGAAGCCATATAAGCAGCTACTGTTTCTCCATGGAGCTCCTAGTGCTGGCAGCCACCACTTCGGTGAGACCCAAGTTGCTCCACACCATGGCACGAGGACAGGGCACATGGGCAAGGACAGGGCAGCCAGGGCCATGGGACTGTGGTGCAAACCCAGAAGGTAGCTGGGTATCTGAAGTGACAGCCCAAAGAGGGGCATCCCACCCTGTGCCCTCCTGTCTCACCTGGCTCTGCCCACTGCCTGCCACTGCCAGAGGCTCTAACACAGCCTGTCTGTGCCTGTGGCACTGAGGGGGTGCACATCTCAGCCTTGTTCTAGTTAAAGCATTTGGGCACTGTGCAAGACGCCCACATCTGAGTGGCACTGCCCCACTTATCTGCTCTGTTTGGCTGGCAGGACCCGAGGCTCTGCCTCTCCCCTCAGCTGCTGACCTTCTTGGCTACAAGGGACCAAAAGGACCCAGTTCTCAAGAAGGGTCTTAGCAGCCTCTCCAGGTTTCCCTTTCTCTGCTGCATGGGCACTTCAGAGAAGTACAGTGACAGGCAGAGCAGCACTCAGGGGGTGCTTTTGTGTGCCTGCATTTCTCAAACGCTGATCAAGGCTTCGCTGGAAACGCTGCTGCACAAAGGAGGCAAAGAGGGCTCCTGCCTGAGGAGTGACAGATGCTGGCTGCACAGTGACAGCAGGGGCTTAGCAGGCCATAGTGTGAGAATCATCCTCACGTTGGACATTGCTCCTGTCACAAGTGTCAAAATGTAAGCAGCTTAAAAATGAGATTTTTTTTATTTTTTTTTTTTTTACTTCACTCTACAACTCCCTGAAAGGAGGGTGGAGTGAGGTGGTTGTGGATCTCTTCTCCCTAGTACCAAGTGATGGAATGAGAGGAAATGTCCTGAAATTGTGCCAGGGGAGGTTTAGGTTGGACATTAAGAGAAATTTCTTTCCTGCAAGAGTGATCAGGGATTGGAACAGGATGCCCAGGGAGATGATGGAGTCACCATCTCTGGAGGTGTTCCAGAAATGTGTGGCCATGGCACTTTGGGACAGGGTTTAATGGCCATGGGTGTGTTGGGTTGATGGCTGGACTTGATGATCCTGGAGGTCTTTTCCAACCCAAACAATTCTGTGATTCTGTGAAATAAGCGTGGCAGAAGTGTAGATGTTTCCTGAAGTTTAGCACTTGTTTTTCAACAAGCCTCAAGTTACCATGGCATCTTGTGTGCCCCCAGCTGATTGGGCATCTGCTGACAGGCAGCTGTGTCTTACCAAGACTGCTGGATGATGTCACTTGGCCAGAGGAGCCGGCACATGTTTGCTGTGGTGTTGTTGTACTTGGTGAAAGGCACCAGCTTGCTGTAGACAGGGTATGGTACCATGATGGTGAAGGAGACACACCAGGTAGCAGCAATCACTCTCAGGGCATGGGACTTGGTCTGCCAGACTCTGGACTGCAGCGGTTTGCAGATGGCACTGTACCTTTCCAAGGAGATGGCAACCAGGTTGAACGTCGACACGCTGACAGAGACACCTGTGCGTGCCAGACAAAGACAAGGGTCATCTCCTTCTGCCAAAGGGCTGTGCTGCTCTCAGATACTTTGCTAGTTTTGTCTGCATGCAGAAGACTAAAAATAAAGCATTTATAAGCTAAAATATTTACAATTGTCACACCTATCAAGTCAGCAAAGAGCATGCAGGCACAGGACTGATATTCCTGCTCTGCAATCCCCTGTCTCTAGAAGTCAGAGAAAAGTTTCATTCTACCAAACCATGGCACAGATAGTAAGGAGCCAAAGCACTCTCCCTCCTAGTTCCTCACTTTGCTGCTGTGCTTTATCCATCCCAGCAACTGCATTGAAATTCAAACCCACATTTGAAATTGGTGCTGCTAGTTACTTTTTTAACACAGAACTTCATGGTCTAGTGGGCATGGAAGTGTTGGTAGAAGGTCAGACTTGATGATCTTAGAGGTCTTTTCCAGCTTTAATGATTCTATGATTCCGTTTGGGTTTTTTTAAAGGTCTCCTGCTTGACTGGTGATCTGATTTTCTCATTCAGGAGAATTAGCTATTGTTATCCTTTTGTTTACTAGATGCTAATGGAGTTATAAAGCAGGAGAATTGAAGGCAGAATCTTTGTCCTTTAAGTTCCCTGTTCACACACTACAAAATATAACACAGAGGTCAGCATCTCTGCTACTGAGGTGCCCCAGTTGGTCACTCTAAGGTTATCAATACTTCTCCACTTTGTCACAGAGTTTTCTTTCAGTGAACCTGCCTTTATTTAATGACCTTTCTGAATGTTCTAACCTGGGTCAAAATGTACCATGCCTAAATCTTTGCAGCTGTCTTTAAATGAATTATCTGTATCTCTTCACACTTCTTCAGACTTGATGTGGCCCTAGGCAGCCTGCTGATTGCAGGGGGATTGGACAAGATGATCTTTGAGGGTCTCTTCCAACCTGATGCAATAGCGAACCTTAACATGGACCTTTGAGCATGGGTGATGCAAAGAGTGCCAGTGTCTGGCTGTCAGGTGAAGCCTCTGTTCACCTGAACTGCTAATAGGAAATGGCCACCTTCTAACTTCTCAAAAAAAATCACCTTCTTGGTGAAAAATACTCGTTCAAAAATCCGTCACTGTGGGTTTGGGATAATTTAGGTGGTGTGCAGGATGCCTGCTCCTGGGCGATGCTTTGTGGTGTTCCTGGCAGCAGTTCACTCTGGCTGTTCCGATATGGCTTTTGCTCTTCTGGGCTTTATCTGCAGAAAGGTGTTGGATTCCCATCTGCAGCCTTAGCTGTGCACTTTCACATTACATCACCAGCACCCAAGGGCACAGGCTGAATGCAGAGCTGAGCTTTGTGTAGCTATCTGAGAGTCTCTCAAGGCAGCAAAAACTTTACCTAATGTTCTTGTGCTCTTAAGAAACAAGCAAATGCAAAGAAAGTTCTGGAAGTGAGCAAAATCACTGACACAGCCCTGCATGATCCAGGCATTTGAAGCTCCTGGATCCACAACTAAAGCGACCATGGCAAGGGATGTAAAAGTGACGCTTCTCGAAGTCAGTCTCTAAAACCTGTGTCTGTGCTTTGTGGTCTCCAGGTGTGCTCTAATAACACCTGCTCTGTTCTCAAAGAGCTCTTGCTCTAACTTCCAGCTACAGATATCACACTTACTTAGGCCCTTTTCTTTGTTTGTTTGCTTTTTGTTTTTGTTAGGTATTGGTGGTGTCAAACCTCTGTGGGCAAAATCTGCCTTCAGAGAGGACTGCACAACCCTGGCACCTCTGATGGGTGATCTGAACGACGCCGATGCTCTGTCAGAGGTGGGTAAGCAAGCAGTGGGCTCCTCATTGCTATGCAGCAGGCTGCTCTCCTCACCTGCTCCAGCTCACAATTCTGTGTGCCCCTGGGATGGAGTGGGTGCCACTGGGCTCTACTGGGTCAGGCTGGGGAGACTAGAACCAGAGAGCTGCACTGCAAAGCTGGTTCTTTCTGCTTCTGGCAGCTGCTTAAGGGCAGATGAGAGCAACCAGCTTTCTGACTTCCATCTCACCGATCTCAGTAGTCTAATAAGTACAAATACAGAACAAGTGTAAACTTCCGAGGCTTACCCATGAAGTAAGTGGCAGCTTTGCAGACAGCACTACCAAAAATGAAATCCTTCAGCAGGTTGGGAATGAGGGTGAAGGGCATGCAGAAAACGCAGAGCATCAGGTCACTGACTGCCAGAGACAACAGGAAGGTGTTGGTGACTGTCCTCATCCGTTTGTTCCTCACCAGCACGGTGATCACCAGCGTGTTGCCCAGCATGCTGAGCAGGAATATCAAGCAGTAGAGCAGAATCCGAATTATCTGGTGGAAATCTGAAGATTGGCACAAGGCAGAATCAGTTATGCAGCTCACAGACTGATGTTAGGTTTATCACCACCAGTCGAAAGCTAAAGCCTTTCTGTGTTTGGGTTTACCACGGTTTATGTCCTTGCAGCAGTGCAAATCCAGTGGGAGTTCTGAAATCCTTACACTTATTCTGAGCTGCACAACATGAGAACGAAACCCAGCAATACCATGTACATTGGAGAAGCCAAGCACAACTTCTGGAAAGTGCCTTCTGCTCACACTGCTCCATGCACTCAGCAGGAAGGGGTTTCTCCTTTGTGCAGAAGTAAGCAGTGTTGCAGTAATAAAAAGCAGTTTAGTAGATGGATACTCTTTTCAGCCTCAGCGTGCTGTGATTTCATATCAACCACTTTCAAACACAGCATCGGATCAGATGACTCTCTTGTTATTGAACTGCCCCAAAATTGTGTTTCTCCAAGCCCTTAACATTTTGTGCCCAAGAGTTCTGCTGGTTTAGTTTTCCATTATACTCAAACTCTGTTATAGTTCAATTTTTCACCTGGAAAAGCAGCACACACTAAGTTCTTTGCTGCCTGTTTCTCATCCTGACTTACCAAGCAGTTGTTTTTGCACTCCCTTGCAAAAGAAAAAAAAAAAACCAAAACCAAAGCATCTTGTGTGTCTGTATCTCTACTTCCAACTAAGAACTACAGCTCCTTGTAAAACAATCTGTTTTTCTCTACATACCTTTAGAGGAATAAGGTGGCTCCTCCAGGCAGAAGATGGTGTCATTTTCCAGGATGATGTCGCAGAGGAAAGCAGTGATGTTGGTGCCGTTCCCGAGAAAGCTGGCATCAATTATTTCCATCCTCAGCAGCCACAGGTTAGCTGGGATGAGAAGAGGGTGGATCTGTGCCTATCTGCCCATACTTCCAGTGAGCAAACACATCTCCGAGTGGAGCCCCCAGGAGCAGGAGGAGCGAGGGCGCTGTGCGAGCAGGCTCTCCCAACTCCCCATTAAGAGCACACAGAGCCCTGCTGGGGCTGGAGCAGGTCTGTCCCAGGGCAGCCCAGCAGCTGGAGGAGCAGCCCCACGCTCACACGTGTGCTCGCATCCACACCAGCCCTGAGCAATCCTGCAGAGCCACCTCCTCGCTGGGCTGCTGTGGGATTATAAACAGGCTGGGAGAAGATTACAGCGTTAACCCCTCGTGAGAGTGCTCCTGCTCTCCTCTCTGAGTATTGCTCAGAGTAGCCTGCTCTGCCACCACCAGCAAATCAAGGGCAGAGAGTGAGGAGTGATAAACCCATCTCTCAACTGTGATACTGAAATTGGGGAGAGGAGCCGAGTTAAAGGGCAGGGAAGCTTTTGCATGCCTGGCACGAAAATAATTCTTTTCTTCATATTTATTTCATGTTCAGCCTGGAGAAGAACAGGCTGAGAGGAGATCTTATTGATTTACAATATCTGACGGGTGGGTGTCAAGGAGGCCAGTCTCTTTTCAGTGGTTTCCTATCACAAGAGGCAGTGGACTCGAACTGGAGCCCAGGAAGTTCCACGTCAACGTGAGGAGAAATTGCTTTGCTATGAGGGTGCTGGAGCCATGGAGCAGGCTACCCAGAGAGGATGCGGAGTCTCCTCTGGAGATTTTGAAGACCCATCTGGATGTGCTCCTAGGTGACCTGCCCTAGGTGATCCTGCTTTGGCAGAAGGTTGGACTCAATGGTCTCCAGAGGTCCCTTCCAGCCCCCACCATTCTATCACTCTATTTCCCAAGCAAGCTGAGGACTGGGTGTGCTCAGGAACACAAGAGCTGTTGAGATGTCTCCTTTGGTGGAGTGCTAACCTCAGAGAAGTCCTGTGCCTGATCCCAACTACAGCAAGTCACTGTGCGTGGCTGATGTCAGGGCTCTTGGCTCAGACCTCATGGAGGATGACAGTAGAGAGGTCAGGCAATGCAAGCAGAACTCTGCACATTCTCTTGGTGCAAGGGTTTGTGTGAGGCTTGGACACAGGGTTGGTGAGCTGATCCATATGACATGGCAGCCAGGCGTTAACCTAAACCACAACCACTGCTTGAGAGAAACCCTTTCTTCTGAGCTCTGCTTCTTGAATACACCAACATGGAACTCCCTGGAGTGCTCACAGAGGAGTGATGGGCTTTTAACTTCCAGTACACAGCTTGTTTGTGGCCAGAAATGTAAATTAATATTGTAAATTAACCCCTGCTCTAACTGAATGAGAAGCAAATGTCACATTTAAAATATCTTCTGCTTAAATAGGCAGAGCAATGAACAGATTCTTGACAACAACTTCCAGCCTTTTAGAACTGGTACCCAGAGTCTGGAATTGATGGATTTCTGTGCCAGACACTGATGGCTTGATGGTCCCATCAGTGAGAGCAGATACATGGGGGAATGGGTTCAAAAGTGACAGCTGAAGTTCTGATCTCCACTTCATCTTGTCTTAGCAGATTAATTGAACTTTCCCCATTTCTTTTACAGATATTTGCAGTTGTTAACAATCCAAGCTAAACTGAATCAAGCTGGCAGTCAGTGTATGCAATGTGTAACCCAGCTGAAGGAAACACCAGTCCAGCAGGACTCCAGTCCAGTTTTAAAGGTACAATGTACTGGTAGGAAATCAGTCTCAAAAGACACCTTCTGTTTTATTTTTCCACTCAGGAATCTCAAAATGGGAGAAAATCTTATTGAAGAAACAAAACTGAAACCCTTTCTGTTTCTGCAATTACTGAGCAGTAAGTTGAACATCAGGTACAAACATCTCTGAATCCTGATTTTATCTGTCTAATTCAGAAGTTTGTTTGGTAGTTGCTGTTTGGGATTTTTTTTCATGTTTTCTATGATTAAATTGCTGGGTGTTACTAATCAACCACTCTGATATATCACAAATGTTCTCCATTTAATTACACATAGAAAAGGCTTTTTTTTTTTGTTTGAGTTTTTAATTTATTTTTAATTCATTCAGTATTTCCTGAAGATTTTCCCTGACACTTTAGAATTCTGATAATGCCCAAACAGCTGAAATGGCAGCCAAGAGAGGAGCTGATCTGGCAGTGGTGATGTATGGGGTATGCAATGGGTGCTTTGGCAAGGGCTGCTGAGCTTGGGCTTCTTTTTAGCTCTTCTTCAAAGACAACAGCTAGATGCAAGCTAGTATGAGCTGCCCAGACTTCTGGCCAACAGCTTGTCTTTCCTGGACAGGCTGGGCAGATAGGCACAGTCCAATGCCATGAGTTTTAACAAGGCCAAGTGCCAGGTTCTGCACTTTGGCCACAACAACCGCAAGCAGTGGTACAGGCTGGGGACAAAGTGGCTGGAGAGCAGCCAGGCAGAAAGGGACCTGGGGGTGCTGGTCGACAGGTGGCTGAACATGAGCCAGCAGTGTGCCCAGGTGGCCAAGAAGGCAAATGGCATCTTGGCCTGGATCAGGAATAATATGGCCAGCAGGACCAGGGAAGTCCTTCTGCCTCTGTACTCAGCACTGGTCAGGCCACACCTTGAGTACTGTGTCCAGTTCTGGGCCCCTCAATTTAAGAAAGATGTTGAGATGCATGAACATGTCCAGAGAAGGGCACCAAGGCTGGTGAGGGGGCTGGAGCACAGCCCTGTGAGGAGGGGCTGAGGGAGCTGGGGGTGTTCAGCCTGGAGAAGAGGAGGCTCAGGGCAGACCTCATTGCTATCTATGACTACCTGAAAGGAGGTTGTAGTCAGGCAGGGGTTGGTCTCTTCTGCCAGGCACCCAGTGACAGAACAAGAGAACACAGCCTCAAGCTGTGTCAGGGCAGGTTTAGGATGGATATTAGGAAGAAGTTCTTCACAGAACGAGTGATTTGCATTGGAATGGGCTGCCTGGGGACCGTCCCTGGAGGTGTTTAAAAGGAGACTGGATGAGGCGTTTAGTGCCATGGTTTAGTTAATGAGGTGTTGGGTGATAGGTTGGACTTGATGAACTCAAAGATCTTTTCCAAGCTGGTTAATTCTGTGATTCCTTTAGAAACTTTCCGTAGGACAAACCAACTCAGAACAAATATTGTAGCCTCCTTCTGCGTTTCTGAGGTGGCCTTTACACTTGAGATGCTGATCCTGCTCTCCATGCCCGTACCTCTCTCACTGCATTGAAGCCCTCCAAATGTCAGAGCGTTTTCTTTTGTGATGAAGTGGCTCTCAGCCTGAACACCTCTGAGCTTTCAGAATCATTGAGAACCACTAGAAGTTACTGTGATTATTTATAATCGTGGTAGCAGCCTGACCTGCTGCAAACCAGGCTGGCTAACTATGTTTAGCAATTCCTTTGCTGAATTCAATGTTCTGTAATGGAGCTCAAGTCCTTCTGTAAGCAGGATGTCAAACTGTTGTTCTGGGCTTATTTTTAATGTGGAAGAGACCTTTCTGGGTTCCTGGCACCTTCTGTTAGATCTACATCAGAGGAATGGTTGGAGATGTTTTCAGCTCTGTTTGTGTGGAAGGGCTGCTATGAGCACTGTTTTATCTACTGGATTATTGATTTACCATACGTGAGTTGCTTTCTGGGGTTGGGATCTCTCTCAATTAATTTTTACTCTATAATTTCTATACTGGTGATACCCCTGCACTTTTGGGATGAGGAGTTAATTGCTGGTTTTCTGATGAGTTACAACTTAGGTTTTCCTGTACGTGGAGGAAGCAACTAGAAGTAGAGGAAGTAACTGCAGTTACACTGAAAAGAAAAGTGATTTCTTATTTCTGTGGTCAAATATAGACTAAGGCTGTGCTGTTAGCATCTCCTGGGCTTCCAGATTCACTGAACTGAATTGCAAAGGTCTTCCATGAAGTCTCCAGGAGCCAGTTAAAAAGAAGAGAAGAAACAGTGAGTGGAGATCTAGTGGGGAAAGTGGTCAGGAACGGAGACAGGATTAGGAGGAAAATCACAGGGATCACTGCAGTCAGAAAGGTGTTCATTACCTTATCATGGCAGACAGGGAGATGTCATTCTGAAGTTAACTTCTATGTACCTGCCGTGGCTTTGCCACAGCTGAAGAGCATCAGGTGGGCCCTTAATTCCTTGTAAACAACCAGTTTCATACCTTCCATCAGCATTGTGGTCCATGTGGACCTCTCCTAGTTATTCTACAGTCTTCCACAGATGCTAACAAGTAAGGATGAACCAAGGACTTCAATAATGACACATTGAGCTCGTGTTGGTTTTCCCTCTGTTCTTTTCCTAGCAATTTCTGTCATCCTATTTTCTTTTTTTATGAGTGCCGAGAACTGAGCTGATGTTATCATGGAAGAACCTGCAGAACTGAGCTGATGTTTTCATGGATTAACCTGCCACTAAGCTCAGAGTTCTCTTTCCTGCATAGCAATATCTAGTTCAGAGCCTGACACTCTTCATGAAGAATTATAACAATTTTCTACTTTGCAGTCATTTTAATTCTCCTCCATTTTATCAGAAAGAGCTTTCTTCAGTTCTTCACAGTCAGTTTTTGCTTCTCCTCTCCTTGAACGCCTTAGCACCAGCAGAAAATTCTTTTACCTCACCTCTCTTTCAGTTTTCATTTATGAAAGACAAGAACAGCTGCAGCAAAGATGCCTTTGCTGGGGGAGTGGAGGCTCAACCTGCCTTCACTCCAACTTTTTATTCCTGCTTTTTATTTCTAGTCATGTTGATTTCTATTCTAATCATGCTGTTCCCTGTTCCAATTCACACCAATGCTCCTCTTGCCCGTGATACTACATTTCTCCCAAACTCCTGCTTCCACAATTCTCCTATGTCTTTCTGGCAAGTAAATCCATGACAATTTTGCTCTCACAGTGCACATAAGTCTTCCAGAACTATCCATGACCATTGATTACCACGTGTTAAATCATCCCAGGCCTTAGGAAACTCCACCTAGAGAAGCAATGAAGAAACAAAGTGATGGAGCAGCTCAGTGGTGTGAGTGGTGCCCACAGCAGGACCAGTTGACCTTCCATGGGTGCCAGCCTTACAGACTGGCTCCTAATTCCAAGGGTTTGGTTCCCTTGGAGCCCTTTTCAAACACTGGCATCACATCTGCACATGTTTTTTTTCCTCTGGCAACAACATAGTTCTAAGCAAGAGATGACATGTCATGTTTAATAACTTGACTGTTTCCTTTAGAATTTCTGGCTGAACACCATCTGGTCCTGGGCTGAGCTGGATTCGGTGTCTGCTGGTTCAATTGCCAGACGAAATGAGCTGAACTCTTGACTCCCCTCTTGGAGTGGATTTCTGCATGAAACATTTAAGAGCAAAGAGGGCTTTTACCCAAGGCCATTTTTTGCATAGATTTACTCAACCGTACAGCCAATAATCTTGATGTTTGGACAGCTATGAGCTGCCTTTTTAGCATCATTTCTCTCCACTGCATTTAGCTAATGGCATGACGGATCCTTCTCCATGCAGATCAGTATCAGCTCATTATCTGGCTGCAAAGAAAAAAGGATCCTGTTTTAATGAAATGCTGGCTAATCACAGTTGTAATTCTGTTATTTAGCAGAGACAAAAACCTGAATGTCTGTCCCCCCTGAACTTAATCAGGCATTATTTGGGATGGGGGAAGTTTTAGGCAAGAACTTCCTTTGAGCTGGCTGCTTTATTAACCAGGCTCATTTATTAACAAAATTTGCTTTGTTAATTAAGGAGTAATTGAGGTGCCAGAGCGTACCTGTGGAGACAGGCTAGAGGAAAGTATACCCACAAAAAAAATCATTTTCCTTTGTAATTGAAGAAGAGGAGGCTGCTAATCCTTGCTAAGAACAGAATCTGCTCTTTTAATGATTCATTCTTTGCTTTTCGTGTTGGGTTTTTTTTTGTTGTTGTTTGCCCTGCAGTGTCACACCCTGGGCACAGGTTGTTGCTGTGCTGTTATTTTATGCTGTGTATGTGATGCTCTCCTTGTCCGAACCCCAACCACATCAACTTAGAGTTGTCTCATCCTTCCTCTTGAATAGCAGACATCTGTCCTGTTTTTTCATTAATTTGACAACGATCTGTACTTACATTTAAATAGAAGCTCCGCTTGTAAAATGATGAATTTGGAAAAGCTTATCTTTATCTTGTGTCCAGTCTGGGTTCATTGCCAGGTCTTTCTTGTCCTGGCAAGTGAAACAAAATTAATTAGTTACAAGAAATACATATGGAAAGTCCTGGTCTCCTCCTGTTCCCACTTGCCAAGGCTCTGCTGGCATTAGGCCACCGATGCAGTGGAGTTTCTCACACAGACACAAACTACAGGGAGACCTGGATGAGGGGATCCTTCTGGAGAACACAGCAGAATCTCAGGAACATCTTTATTTTAAGCTTTTTCAAGGTGATGAGCTTGAGCCTATCAGTGTCTCACAGCAGCTACAGTCTAGACCAGTTTATACCCCATTCATCTGAACTCAGCAACATGATGATGAAATTTACTGCAGAGCTCCAGGTTGTACTGCCAGGGATTTCTGAGACAGCATCCACCAGCCAAAGAGGGCATCAAGGGACTCGAGCTGCTCTTGCTGCCCCTGCGGAGCACTTCCAGGGGTCACAGTGCTGTGGCATAAAGCTTAACAAATGCTGGAAGATTCCATAGCTCGTGAGTCTTCATCTGGGCACCTCTGAAGTTGTGTTTTAAATTATTTCGAGGGTGACCACTTTTCTTTCTTTTGAAGTGCCAACTCATGTTGGCATCATCACCCATGTGACCTGCCTGGGAGCCATGTTGCAGCTGATCCTGGTGCCTCCATGGGCACCCAGACATGTTCAGAACTTATTGGTGAACAGGATGAGTAAAGCTGTGTCTGTAAGCTCTCATGGCTAAGTCCATAATGATGAGAAGGTTCCTGTGAGCTGGGTAAAAGAGCAGCCAGAGATTCGGTTTGGCTCCAGAGATGCTGTGTGAGTGTCGTGTAAAGCTCAGGGAAAGCTGCCTCAAAGAAACAAGTGTAAATGGCCTACTCAGAGCAACATGAGATCACATCAATGTCCTCCTCAGAACAGCCCACGAGACACTACTAGAGAGGTACGGGATGAATCATTCCTCACTTGTGTTTCTGGCACATGCTGTGGTCTGTGTTGGCACCTCTTGGCCAACACTGGCCTGGCACCAGGCTCAGCTGCATCTCCTCATCCTCTAGTTGTTGCAGGTGCCCCTGCTCATGGCAGGCAGTCGGAACTAGATGGTCTTTAAGGTCCCTTCCAACCCAAACCACTCTGTGATTCTATGAAATACCTGACATAACAGGACACAAATCAAGCATTACATACAGAGAGGATTGTATGAACTTCAGTCTGGACAATTCAGACCATGAAGTGAAGGTAAAGAGAAATAAGAAAGAGACTAGGAAACAAAGTATTTTGCAGTGGGATATCTGATTGTGGAGTAGCCAGACATAGCTTTTTCTAAATCCAGAGCTAGATCTACAGATTTGAGGAGCCATTGCACAGTATCTCTCCTTTAGAAGACCACCACCACTCCTGGTACAACACAGACAGCTGCTATCATCTCTAAAACCCTCCCAGCAACCCTCACAAAGAAACAAGACTCCTTCCTTGACAGTACTTAACCCAGGTAGGGTTTCGACCTGACTAAAAGAGAAGCAAGAGGCGATGTCATGCCTTGAATGCTGCTGGTTTTCCACAGTCAGGATCTTGCGTGGAAGGGCACTCAGTGATATGATGGGTTGGGTCCTAGAGTCCTGGGTCTCCTAGAATGAAAGTAAAATTTGAAGTTAGACTCCTGGGTGTGCATTTCCTTGTACACAGTTCAGTACTTTACTGTCTGGCTCTTGTACTTTTGCTGTGACAACTTTCAGGACATTTTTTTTCCCCAGTTAACTGGAACTCTGCTAGCTGCCACTTTGCACTAATTATTTAACCCAGTAAGAAGAGGTCCAGGATTGAAGATAATTTACATTGGCTGAAGTTCTGTCCTAGGTCTACATTTCTGGAATGTTTATTTTTGTTTGCAAATTAGGCAAGTTCTCTTTGCATCCTGGAGTGCTGTCACAGGTACAATGCTGTCTGCTAGAACTTCTTGGCAAGCAAGGAGAGGAGGGCGAGGCCCACAGTGATAACAAATACTCTGATTTACTTCGTCTCTTGTGCTAAATGGAGTATACTGGGAGGATTCAATAGCATGACCACACAGAATGGTTTCAAAGTATTGCTGAAACACTGCAAATAGTACATTGCAGAGTTTGAGCACAGCTGGGCTGGGAAAGGATGGTGTTGCCAGTCTCAATGCCGCACTCCCTTCAGAAAACACTCTGAGGAACAATCGCTGCAGTCAGCTTGGATCGTTTTCCCTTGTTTATACAACATTACATTGTGCAGGGAGTTAATGTGACTAAGAGCATCCCAGTTTTAAATTAGTTTTCATTGTTTAGATTTTGCTTACATTGCAGAACTGTTTTGAAGCTGCCAAGGAGAAGACTCAGCTCGCAAAAGAAGGGAGAAACAAAAGCTCAAGGATAAGCTCTGCTCTGAATGATCTGGGCTCACTGTTTGATAAAGCCAGGCTCAGGATGTTGGGATGTCCCCAAATACCCAGGGCCTCATAAACCAGACATGTCCCAAGCTAGGTCTCTGGAATGTGATCCTTGCATGCAGAGCTCTGTGATCCACTGTTCATTCTGCTTTAATAGACACTGGAAAACCTGCAAATGATGGGGATGATTCCTCTTCATAATGTTTTGTGTGCCTGGAGTCATCCTCTTACGTTTGCAGTTTCCTTGGCAAGTTTGCAGATGGCACCAAGCTGTGTGGCACAGTCGACTTGCTAGAGGGCAGGGATGCCATCCAGAGGGACATGGACAGGCTGGAGAGGTGGGCCCAGGCCAACCTCATGACATTCAACAAGGCCAAGTGTAAGGTCCTGCACCTGGGTAGGCACAATCCCAAGCACAACTCCCGGCTGGGTGGTGAATGGCTGAGAGCAGCCCTGAGGAAAAGGACCTGGGGGTCTGGGTTGATGAAAAGCTCAACATGAACCTGCAGTGTGCGCATGCAGCCCAGACAGCAACCGAGTCCTGGGCTGCAGCAAGAGCAGTGTGGGCAGCAGGGCAAGGGAGGGGATTCTGTCCCTTTATTCTGCTCTTGTCAGACCCCACCTGGAGTACTGTGTGCAGTTCTGGAGCCCCCAGCACAGGAAAGACATTGAACTGTTGGAGTGACTCCAGAGGAGGGCCACAAAGATGCTCAGAGGGCTGGAGCAGCTCTGCTATGAGGACAGGCTGAGAGAGTTGGGGCTCTTCAGCCTTGTCGTGGGTTTAAAGAGCCGACAGAGTGAAGCTCTCAAACAAATTGGAGAAAAGAAACAGAATTATATTTGAAGAGAGTTACAGACAGAAATTACAAAAGAGATACAGAATCCATAAGCGAACCCCCTGANCTTTGAGCTTATGAAGAGATAGCAGAATTGTGGGATTGAATAACAATCTTCAAGTCCCTAGAGGAGTTTTTTAACCCTGTAGTTCCCAACCTGGGACAAGCCTGGAGAAGAGAAGGCTTTGAGGACACCTTATAGTAGCCTTCTAGTATCTGAAAGGGGCCTACAGGAAGGCTGGGGAGGGACTATTGACAACATCGTGCAATGACAGGACAAGGGGCAATGGGTTTAAACTGGCAGAGGGCAGATTTAGACTGGGTATTAGGAGGAAGTTCTTTACAGTAAGAGTGGTGAGACACTGGCACAGGTTGCCCAGGGAGGTTGTTGCTGCTCCCTCCCTGGAGGTGTTCAAGGCCAGGTTGGACGAGGCCTTGAGTGACCTGTTCTAGTGGGAGGTGTCCCTGCCTATGGCAGGGGGTTGGAACTAGATGATCTTTGAGGTCCTTCCAACCTTACCATTCTATGATTCATGCATCTGATCTGTCCCTTTCTGTGATCAGCTGCACTGGTGTTCAGCATGCTCTGTACAAACAAAGCAGTGCAAGACAGGCACAGACTACATCAGCTGTGGTTGCTGCAACCCATTTTGGATACCTCATTTCTTCCCAGTCCTCTCTTTTTATTCTAGTGCAATCATTTAGCAATCCTGCACTGTGGGGACAACTAATAAATTGAAGTAGGAAAGGTATTCCTGTTGAGACCATGAGAGAAGATCAGAAACAATTGGTATTCCACTTTTACAAGTTGCTGGAGAGAGTAAGGAGTTTTTTAATACTTGCAGCGACGTGCTTATGAAATGCTCCTGCATTCCACTCTCGCTCTGGGTTTAAACCCAGCAGTTCCAGAAGTATAATCTTGCTCCAACCATAATCTTACAGAGGTCTTCTCTCTTTGAATTTTATTTACATTTCAGCCAGCAAGCTGGGAGTGTCAGTTGCTATTTTATACTTTGCAAAGACAGACTTCCCCAAAGCCTTCACTTAATTCTTAATAGCTGGCCATAAAAGTTGCTATTAGCAGTCAAATGGGAATGCTCTGGCAGAATAATAAGTAAACCATTATTTATTTAATTAAGTCTCAGATTCGTTTCAGAGCAGAATATCTTGCTTACAAGGTTGTATAGAGAGAAAGCTGGGAATTTGATATGGGATTCTGTGGGAAGTATCCAAACAAATTCTAAAAATTCAGTTGATGATACAAACTGCTAAACACATTTTGATTTCCTTTTTTAAGTAGGAGTATGTGGCAGGTTATAGCAAATATTGTCTGACCTAAAATGATAGGAAACTTGTTTTTCTGGTCTGACGTATCACTAAATATCCAAGGGCTTCCAGATCTAATGCTGTCTGAGAAGAAACTGGGAGTGCAGACTGGTATTTCTCTGATGAAATCCAGCTTGCTTATCAAGAAAGCTGTAAATTAGTGTTGTAAAACAGTACAGGGGTAGAGAAACAAAGGAGAGAGTTTCCTCCCCTACACTTCTCCCTTCATCCTGTTCACTGCATAGTGACCTGTTCAGTTAGTGATCTGACAACAGCCTCTGCTCCGTTTCTTCCCCTCTGCACTCACACGAATGCTTCCTTAGCTATCACCCTTCCTGTCTGGGTGCACTTTCTCCTCTTTTAAGCAAATTTAACCAAAACTGTGCAGAGTGTTCATCCTTTAGGGCACGCTGATGAGCTGTGCTCAGGACCCTCTCATCAGGGCTGCCATCTCCACCTCTAAGGAGAAAACACATAGTGAGGTCTCAATGACTTGTGCTTCTTGGATAAAGGTATGTAAGCCACCAGTACCTGGCTGCAGAGAGGGATTTGCTAATCAATATTTATTTTTTAAAAATCATATGACAAACAAGGAAACTAGTTGGCCTACTAACTCTTTATATTGAAAATAAATAGATTAGAAAAAGGATTGATCCACTTTGTCACCAAATCTTAATCAGAAACATAAAAAATGTCTCAAATGGATACCCAAGGAGAGTTCCTTGTTCTGCCACTGAAGTTTGTGGTTGTTCTTCTTACTGATTAAGGAGAAGAAGGCTGGGCTTTAGACATTAAATAATGTATTCAAGGTGACTTGCTGGTTGTTGAAGACTTGCAACACACAGTGACATGACTCAGTAATAAAATCGTATGTGAACAAAAGTCAAACAGCCTGCCTTAGAATGTGTATTACAGTTTCCACAGGAGAAAAATTCCCCTGCTGCACAAAGTATGATATGGGATCAAGAAACTATTTCAGTGGGCTAACACACACAGAGAGAAAATCTGAGGGCTTGATATTTTTAAATAGTAGATACGAAACTCCACCACATGTATTTGCTAGATATTTTTAAAAGGGAATATTGTTCTAATAATACCCCAGAATAATCCAGGGAGTCAAAGTCTAGCTCTCTAATTCATCCACTTATTCGAGAGAACATATTGCTCCTCGCGAAGGAGATGTTTTCTATCCTGATAAGCAAAGAAGCATCATCTAAGCTTCCTACATTCTTCAGATTTCATCAGTGGTATCTGGAGGGGGGGCGGGGAGAATCTCATTACTCCACAAGAACTGATTATATTAAATAAAGTATTGAAACTTGTCAAAATATGCACTGTCATTTTGGGGGAAGTTATTTGAATGAAGCTTGAAACCGATGAGAGTGAGTCACTGAGAGCAATGTCTTATTGTCCCACCTTTCTCTTATCAGCTCCAAGTAATAGTTCGTGGTGCTGGCTGCACAAGGGAACCAGGGGATGTTGTAAAGGCGAGCTTGCAGGATTGGCTCACAGCTCAGATTTAATTTAGTATCCATTAGTCTAACAAAGAGTGAGCATGCTGAGAGAAGAAATAAATATGATAACAACAGGCACCAGTACAGGTTGGGGACTGCCCTGCTGGAAAGCAGCTCTGTGGAGAAAGATCTTAGAGTCCTGGTGGACAGAAAGTTCTGCGTGGGTCAGCAATGTGCCCTTGTGGCCAAGAGAGCAAATGGCATCCTGGAGTGCACCAAGAAAAGTGTGTCCAGCAGGTCCAGAGAGGTTCTTCTCCTCCTCTGCCCTGGTGAGACCACACCTGGAATACTGTGTTTTGGGTTCCCCAGTCCAAGAGAGCTTGAATTTTGGGGTCCCCAGTTCAAGAGAGACAGGGACCTGCTGGAGAGAGTCCAGAGGAGAGCCACGAGGATGACTGGAGGACTTGAGCCTCTGCCCTGTGGAGAGAGATTGAGAGACCTGGAGCTGTTTAGTCTGGAGAAGGGTGAGAGGAGATCTCATCAGTGTGTATAAATATCTGAGGGGTGGGTGTCAAGTGGAAAGGGCCAATCTCTTTTTTTGCTGGTCAGCAGCAATAAGCCAAGGAGCAACAGCTACAAACTGGAACAGAGAAGGTTTCACCTCAACATGAGGAGAAACTTCTTTACAGTGAGGATAACAGAGCCCTGGAAGAGGCTGCCCAGAGAGGTTGTGGAGTCTCCTTCTCTGGAGACTTTCAAAACCTGACTGGATGTGTTCCTGTGTGAACTACCCTCGGGGATCCTGCTTTGGCAGGGCGGTTGGACTCTGGATCTCTGGAAGTCTCTTCCAACCTCTAAGGTTCTTTGATTCCATGATTCTCTGAAAGAACCTGCTGAGATGAGAGATCCAAGGAGAAGCAAATTGAGCCTGATATTTTAGTTCACAACAGAAGTTCTGCTAACAGCTGGAGATGGAGGATCAGGCTTATGGACTTTCAACCCTTGTGAGTTAAACTGGTTCCAAAGGGAGAAAGAAAATTAATTTCTGGACAGGAGTAGGTTTTTAGATTATACCCATCCGAAACAACAACAAAAATGGAATTTACCTGACAGGGTATCAAACCACTGTGTCCTCCTGTCTGAAGGAATTTGGAGGTCTTTGGGAGTGGAATGAATGTGTGTGGGGTTTGCTTGATTTTTTCCCCCTTTATTTTCTTTCTGTAAGGTCTAATCTCTTTGTTTTTGTAGACTGCTGGGATTTTATTGATACTGGTGGTGTTTTGTTGACTTCATTCAGCCATGACCCAGTCATGCAGAGCAGCTGCCTCCTTTGGTGATACCTGCAGACAGTCCTGGTTTTCATTAGGTCAATGGTTGCGGCTGTATGGAAGAAGTCAGGATTCCAGGCACCGAGTGCATCCTTTGGACATTTTCCTTTTTTTACTGACTGCATTTACACTTCAGGAAATAAACTGATCTTCAGGATAATTTGGAAGCATTAAAATGCATTTTGTCTCATGTGGCCTTAAAGATGACAATATGATGTACTTGGTATTTCATATCCTCTCTTCTTCTCCAGTAAAACCCACCAGAGGAAAGAGGAGGAGAATAGGGGTGAAATATCTCAGACACTGACTTTGAAATTGTTACCTTGCCAAATTCTTGATGCATTCCAGACATGTAATAAAAGGCCCTTGGGACAGCAGTCTCAGGTACAGGTAAGTGTGGTAACCTGGCATGAAGTGCAGTGAAGGAGGATACAACACTCTGAAGCACTGCAGCTGTAATGGAGGTGGAATGCAATGAGCAAGAGAACTGTGTTCAAGGTGTAGGACTGAACTGAAGAGATGTAAAGACTACTGAAAAATCAAAGAAACCCTCAAACAATGACAACTGCAACAGCCCTTCTGACAAAACCAGCAAGCTGTCTCTGGCATGTCATACTGGTTGCCCGTGCTGCAGTTGCTTGCTTGCAATTGAAAAGTAAATCACAATAAAAAAGCAGAAGCTGTCAAACACTCAGCACATGAAACCAAGGGAAACCTGTTGGGTGATAGCAGGAGGACAGGCTAAGGAGCTAGTTGTGATCCCTGCCACTGCCAGTGGTCGTCTTTAACAATGACCCTGGATTTCTCCATCTGCTATGCAGTGAGCTCCTTGTAAGGAAACAGAAAAGATGCAGGCACTTAAGCAGATTTCTTGTCTGGATATGGTAAGGGCTAACAGCTCTCAGAGGGATCATTGTCTCTTTATAGTGCCTTGCCCTTTAGCTTTGAGTGGCATTTACAAGAAGCAAGCTTTCCTACCCGTCCTGGCAATGTAACTGACCAAGGACCCAGAGCACAGGCTGGAAATAGCCTAGAAGAGCCTGGAAGGAAGGTGTGCACATGCAGAGGGTGATAGACAAAGGCAGGATTTGAGCAGAAGTAGTCCACGCAGGAAATTGCTCATCTGCAGCTGGCACAAGCTTTTTCTCCTGGTTTGTTGAGCTATAGACACGAGGATGGCTTTTGCAAAGGCCCATGCACTGCATGTGCAGCTCACCTGCTGTATTCTTTGCCCACATCTCCCGGCTGCCCAGTGGAACTCGCTCCTCTGCCCAGCAAGGTGGCCTGGCTCCTGCCCTGCAGCACGCCCTGCCATCGGGCTGAGGCGGTGCCTGCAGGTCAGACACGCTGCTGAGCTGCTGCTGAGCACAGATTCAGCCTGAGTGCCCAGCTGCAAGAGCCATCCCTGTGGCAGTCCACAGGTTCTCTCAAAAACTGGCAGAGAGGCTGAGGAGGATGGCAGCCAAGGGGGCAGCCTCCTCCTCTCACAGCTGCTATGTCAAACAGGCAGTTAGCTGCAGAGCTTAGAGCCATGCTCTGGTTCTTTGCGTATGCTTGTCTTAGCAGGTGAAGTTCCTGCACTGACAAATGATCCTCCTCGATAAACCCCAGACGAAAGGAGAATGAGGAGAGCAATGACACATGACAAATCTTTACTTAGGAAACACATTTTCCACCAGACCCTCAAGCAAGTGTTACCCAACCCGAGCTGGCCTGCAGGAAGCCTGCCAGGTTCCAGGGCGTAAACGGCAGCTGAAGACACCGTGGGGGTATCCGTCCGACTCTGGGGACAGCGTGGGGCCGCCCGGGCTGAGTGGGGAGGGCCGGCGGGGACACGTCGGACAGCGGCAAGTCGCCGTGGCAGCCCGGAACCTTTCTGCGCAGCTCGCTTCCCGCCCGGACCCCGCTCGTGTGCCTGCACGCGCTCCGCCGTTGCCAGGTAACGCTGGGCGGGTCCGGCGGCGAAAGCGCTCCGGTGTGGGGCCGCTGCGGGCAGCGCCGCGATGCTGGACCCGGACAGTGGGCTGTCCCTCACCATAGCGCGGATTGTGCAGCGGCTGCAGGGCTCCAGCCTCCACTCCCAGCTGGAGCGACAGGCCCGGGTGAGCCCCGAGCCGGCGCTGTGTGCCCGGGCCCGCTTCCCACCCGCGCTCCCCTCCCCGCCGCTTTGTTCCTGGCCCACCCGTTGCGGCCTCCGTCCGGAGCAGGGGCCCGGGGCCTCACCCGTGCTCCCTCACTATTCGTCGGGGCTGGAGAGCGGTCTGGGTGGCCTCTTGGCAGTACTTACAGTTTCTGCCCTTGGGACTGAAAGCTTCTCGGTGGCTATGAAGACTATCCCCTCGAAATCTTACTGCTTTAAATAGTTCTTAGAATTAATCTCTTTGTCTTCTTAATCTCTAATTTGGAAGTCTTTAAATACTGTGCCTTGCATCCCTCCCCTGAGAAATCGAGGATTTGGTGAGAGGAAGTGAACAGAAATGAAAAGAGACACATGGAAGTAGATTTTCATGTCTGGGAAAACAGTTGCTGTTTTATGCTTAGTAACTTGTCTGCACTTGGCAGCCAGACTGATGTATTTCAGCTGAGATGCATTTAGAGTGCTTCAGATTACAATTAAGTCAATTTGCATGGCCATAATAACAGGGTAGTGGAGCTATAACAATTCTTGTGTGGTAGTGGAATATTTTGGGTTTGGTTTTATTTGGGTTTATTTTTGCAAGCAGTCGTTAGACACCTTTTAACTTGTTTTTAGGATGGAATCTCTATTGTATGCCTTTGTTTTGGTTTAGTTTGTACATGAAGCCTGTTTTTCTTTTCTCAGTATCCACAAAGCTCTCCACAGCAAGTGACATCAGCACGTGCCTTCTCTGTTTGTTTTTGAGTTGTTTGGGTTGATCTCTTAATTGCATTTTTCAATGTATGTCTGCTTTGCTGATACTGAGTGACTGCTCTCTAAATGTGTGAGTAGGCACATGTGCATGACTTGGAGTGGGCTGGAATTACAAGAGCATATACATTGGATTCTGCTAAGTGGTGGGGAGTGTGACATCCCAAAGAGACCCATTAAATAAATAAAACTCAGCCAAAGCTATCTTTGTAGGACCCTGCCATACACATTTCTTGGAGAAGGGGAAAAATATCTATAGGTCAGAAGATTATTCTAGCCATGTGACGTGGTAAGGAGGGAAGTAATAAACAGGGCAACAGTTATTCAGATTGGTTCTTAGAGCAGATATTTGAAGGGTTTGTAACAGTATTAAATCAGAGCTCTAGTTCAGAGCAGTGATCTGATTGAGTGGAAAGGGTAAAGATCTTAACTAGAGGGTTTCTGGACATAGGCATCTTTTGGAGCTAGGAGTTTCAATTGATGAGGCTAAATGTGCACCCTTGTCAAGAATCTGTTCTCAGTGTTTGTTTTTGATTGGCTTTGCACGTACTTAAGTTTTTTCATGTATGGCATAGACTTGCTTCATTTGTAAGTTTGCATGGTCATTGCTGTGCTATGCAGCTGCAGAGGCCACACCAGAGAGATCCTTGGCTTTATCCATCCCTCAGCAGCTGGACAGAATTCTGAAGGTTTCTGATTTTGCTACTCTTTGTATTAAATTACTGCTTGGTTTCTGCCCTGTTATGTGGAATGTTTCATAGAATTGTAGAATGGTTTGGGTTGGAAGGGACCTTCATGATCATCTAGTGCCAACCCCCTGTCATGGGCAGTGTTGCCTTCTACTAGGCCAGCTTGCTCAAGGCCCCAGCCAACCTGGCTTTGAACACTGCCAGGCTTGGGGCCTCCACAGCTTCTCTGGACAGCCTGCTCCAGTGCTTTACCACCCTCATGGGCAAGAATTTCTTCCAGGTTCTTCTGTTTTGAAGCCATTATCCCTTGTCCTGTCACTCCATGAAAAAGGCCCTCCAGCTCTCCTGAACCCCCTTCAAATTCTGGAAGGCTGCTAGAAGGTCTCCCTGGAGCCTTTACTTCTTCAGGCTGAACAACCCCAACTTCCTCTTCATAGCAGAGGTGCTCCAGCTGTCAGGTCATCTTCGTGGTCTCCTGGTCTTGCTCTAAAAGTTCCAGTGTCCTTCTTGTGTTGGCTCCATAACTGGACATGGAACTGCAAGTGGGGTCTCACCAGAGCAGAGCAGAAGGAGAGAATCACCTCCCTTGACCTGCTATTAGCAAAAACTCTGTTTTGTGAGTCTCTTCTTTCAATATCTGGGAAGTTTCTTTCCTGGTGAACAGAACCTTGGGGCAAACTTAATATCTGGTGTTATACATGGGGGCTGACGGAGCAGCCCTGTGGATATGAACTGATCACAGCCACTCAGGGCTTCTCTGTCATTGAGAGCCCAAGCTGATGTCGCAGGCTGTGACACACAACCTCTGTGAAATGAGTTTGGAGTGGACACCAAATGATTTGCTCTCAGCTTTAGCTCTGGGGACTCAAAGATAATCATGTTTTGCCCTTTCCTGCAGTAGAGGCTGGGCCATCTGCTTGTTAGTGATGACTGGAAAATCAAACTTATGCTGATTTTGGTATATTGATAATGTGCCTGCAGTTATCATAGAAAGGTTAATGCAGGAAAGAGTGCACATGTGCCTGGCATTTACTGTGGGGTTTCTTCTGAGCATATTTTGCAGAGTGTATGAAGTGAAAGGATAAAAAAGTGCCAATGTATAAACTAGTAGCTTTTCAACAGGAGGAATTGCTGGTGGGCATATTGAGGTTTCAGAGGAGACATCTGAGCACAGTTTCTCAGGCACAGCTTAAGACTGTGTGAATTTGCAGCAACATTTGTTTGCTGTTGTCTTAATTTTTCCCATTCTGAAATCTAAATGTTTTGAAGAGGTGAATTAGAGGTGTTTAGATGTGCTAGGATATGACCTGATCAGAATGGTTGTCCAAAGGAAAGGCCTCTGTGGTCACTGCACACAGAGCAGACCTGTGACTAGTACCAGAAATGTTTAACAAAAATATTGACCAAATTGGGAAGGAAAGGTCCTTATAAGTCTTCAGATGGGGTAAGGAAGGAGAGGAGCTTGCTTTTAGAAGCACTGGGAGCATTGCAGCTAGGAACATTGCAGCTGGCTGCACTTCTGAAGGGAGTACAGGAACATCTTGGAGTGATTTTTATGGCTTGCAGGGTATATGAGGATATAATTTTTCTTCAACAGTTTAAAAAAAATCCCTTGATACTAATCTCTGCTTAAGTAAAAGATCAAATTAAGAAGGGTAATGTTTCTATGAAATGTTGTGTTTATTTAATAAAAGTTAGCAAATAAACACAGGCTCATGAGTCACAGATAATTAATGACTCATTTTCCTACTTTATATTTAACAAAGGGTTTGCTATCACCTCCCGACAGAGCCTGTAGTTTACTTTAAGTATTTAAGCAGAAGCACTACACAGTCCAGTGAATTTTCAGTGGAGTGCAGTTGTGTGCATGTTGAACAGTATGGAGTTCAGAAGCAATGAAAGCTTGACCCACAGATTATATATGTAGTTTGTTTTTTTTAGCAATGCTGTTTTACCTTCTGTATGTTTAGTTTATTTGCAACTCTAATTTTACATACAAATCAAACCTAGAAAACTTCCTCAGACATCACCATTGTATTATTTTAAATGTCTCTGTGTATTTTGCAGCAGATAAGGTTTGAAGCTGTCTGTTCCTGTGTGGGGCTGGTTGTAGCTGTTTTAGCTGCTAGGTTATCTCTACTTGTAGAAAAAAAAAAACAACTTACTTTTCCCCTCAATGTGATTATTATAGAAATGTAGAAAGGTTGGAAAATTGTCAGTGTAAGCAGGAGTTTACACTTGCTGAAATTAGTTATGCCTAGAATGCTTTCTCTTTCTGCTACAGAAATGCATAGACCAAAATCACTGAAATGTGTAAGATCTGAAGAGCTTACAGAGTGTTTATCTTGAAATTGAAGTGTTTTTTTTAACAAGTTGGCTTAATCCTGGTAAAATCTGGTTACGGCAGGATGGAGTTCGCCAGCAAAAGTGAATATTTATTAGTTTCCATTACATTTTCCTGAAGTTGGACTACATTTGAGGTGTGTTTAGTGTTATTTGGGAAATAATAGCAATAAAAACTTAAAGCCTTGTGCACCTGTGCACAATCAAAATGAGCAGTAATCAAGCTCTGTGAAGGGACTTGTGTATCTAAACCAGAGAGGCTTGGAAGAGAGATTGTGGTGGGTAGCCTGTAAAAATATTTAGACTGTGTGAAGTTGTTTACAGAGCTGTTTGCAGCAGGATAAAAATATGTGTTCACCTGATGCGGCTCCACATTGCAGTGCCGTTGGATCACTGCTCTGCAGTGTTTATTCTTGTTGAGAAAGGAAATATTTTAGCCCAGGATTTATGCTGGAACACTTTGCCCTGTGGAACCTCCTCTCTGCACTGTGGTGCTGTTCTCCTGGAGAGCTCCTCTTCCCTTCTGCATGGGCAGTGCTGTTCAATCATGGTGACTGGATGCCATTCCCAAATTTAGCTGCCGTTTTGCAGATAGGTTTGTTTCTGTGCTCGGATCCTCTCTAGATCACTTTACCACACCCAGGAGCTCCTGCCATCTAGCCAGCCCTGTGCAGCCGTTTTGCTTACTTTCAGCCAGAGCAGTGCCGAGTGCCTGCATTTTTTCCATCTTGACAGTCAAGCACTGAAAGAGTCCTTATGGTGCTGATTGCCCTGATCTCAGCAGGATGCCTTACAAAAAGCAAAGGGAAAGATGATGCATGCAAAAATTGCTAGTGGTACCTTAGCCACCTTCCAGAAGGTTTGACAAAACTGAAAGCTCCCAAACTGTGCTCTCTTCTGTACAGCTGAAGGCTAAAGAATGCCAACCAAAGCTGTGGTGCTAGCTTGTTTTGTGAAGGGCCGTCTCACAGTGAATTGCTTCATGATTTTTGAGAAGCTGGCCAAGACTGCAGATGAACGTGGCCACCCAACTCCTGACTCCCAGAGCCCTAGCCATGAAAATGTGCCCAACGACACTTTGATTAACAGCGATTTGTTACTTTTTGTTGATGTGCTGTATTGCTTTTTCTTTCCTCCGAGGGCTTTGTGCTGGCCTGGCTGAGCCCCTGAATGGTCTGACTTTTGCTCTGCTCTGGCTGTTCCTCTGTGCTTTCTGGGGCTATCCCCTCAGATGCCCTCTCTGCTGTGCCAGTCTCCTTACAGTACTGGGTACTTTACTGTGAAAGGAAGTTGCTTCTTCCCCAGACTGCCTGTCGTGAGAGCCTGTGGCTCTGCCTGGCTCTATGCTGCCTTTGGTTGTGCAGGAAATGAACTCCACAGTACTGATCTCACTAAGGTGGTTTTTGCCCAATGAATCCTAGCCAGCACTTCTGCCAGTTTGAACTGCAGCAGTGCTTTGGACAGAAACATGTCTTTGGGAACACACTTTGCATCGTACCAAACACTACAGTTAACATTGTCAAGTTATGAAGCAGTTAGCTGTGTGTGTAACCTTAAGCACTTGTGTTTCTTATTTTTAAACTTAATCTACTTCTTTTTTTTAGGGCTTGGTTGCTGCTTATTTATTAATTGATTTATTTTCCATACTAGGTCAGCCTACACAAACCAGAAATTAAACTTGAATCATTAAAAGAAGATATTAAGGATTTTCTGAAGACATCAGGTTCGTACCACTCTATGGAGACCCTTGTGAGCAGTGAGGGCAGGTGTGATGTACCTGTCAGAGAGTGGTTTGTGCAGCTTGAGATCTTGTCATGGAGGGTGGCCAGAAGCAGACATTCAGTGATTCCAGATTGTTAAATGAGATGGAGAAAACGAAAAATGACAAAGCTCTTGGGTTCTAGCAGCATTTTGGAAACCGTACTCTGCAAAGGAGTGATTTTATTGTTTTGTAACTGAACTCACTGAAGTCACCAGTCTGAGTGATACAAGGGTTTAGTCATTTCTGAAAAGAGAAGCGAGCAGCCATGGAGGGGCTCCTGAACATTTTACCTTCAAGTTACATTGCCACTGGAAGCTGTTGTGTGAAGGTCTGGGGAGAAGTGAGAGATTTATAATAAATCAGGATCACTTAGTATTTGTAGTTGTTTAAATAATGTGTTGGCTTTGCAAAACCAGCATAGCACTATTTAACAAAAAACGTGGTGTGATTATGTGAGCAGTAGATGGAAATAAAGGATATTCAGCCTTCATGTAGGTCTCCACTTGCAGTTTGTCCTGTCTTAATTAGGTTAAGGTCTCTTCATCTCCTCCTGTCTGTCTGGCAGCTAGACAGGCACTGAGACAGGACAGAAAGCTCTGGTGACTGCAGAGCAGCCTTGGATTCATCTTCTTTTAGCATCATTCCTAAAGTTCTCTTCTCTGTGGTGTTTTTTTTTTTTTTTATTAACAGGCTGGGAGAAGAAGCTTCAGAATGCTGTTTACAGTGAACTCAATGTGTGAGTTTCAGTGTCTAAATCATTTCTATTCCCATGGTTTTCTTTGGTGGGTTCATTTGTGTATCTACTGATCTATCTCACATCAAAAGTACCTGCTTCATATCTGCATTCAAAGTGCCATTATTTCCTTTGTATCCCAGAGAAAATGCTGCACTCGAGCCCATTGTAAAGAAAATGTGAAGCAACATCACCCATTTTTTCATTTACTTCAGTGGGTTTTGTTGTTTGACTTCCAAAGGTACCAATGGGCACAATACAAATCTTGTGGAGCTGAGGTAGTTGCTGCACATGGTTTAATTATTTTCAGATGTTTTTGGCAGCACTGCAGATATTTGTTGTGTTAATGATGAAAAAGACTGAAATATGGAAATTCCCTTTTTATTATCATTCAGTAAACTTTAGGTCAGATACCTGGAAAGCCTAAGTTACCTTTCCATTCTGGCAAAGTGGGCTTTCACAACAGCTGCAGTTAGAAATGCACCTACATGATGAGCCAAGTGGGTGCAAATCTTTGTGTTTCAATAAGTTATTTGAGTTAGCAGTTTGGACCTTTAGGGCTCAGCAGTATGAAGGACTCCTTCAGCACAGTGTTGTGTCCCTTTGTAAGAAGCTATCTTCACTCTGTCCTTCAAGGGGAAATACTGACCTGTCTTCTGGACTGTTGCTTATGGCTTCTTGGAGCTCACAGAAACAAGCTGCAAAATAGTGACATGAGTCCTGGGAAACTGAAATGACCTAAGAATACCACGATGTCATGAGCATGGTGGAAAAACTGAGCAGCAGCGTAGCTGGAATCTGTCAGTATTGATTCTGTTTGACACAAAGTATGGAGTTGTCCAGAACAAATCAGCAGCAAGTACAAAAATTATTTCACAAGTTGAAAATGGGAAAAAATTTGGGGAGAGTTTCGCAAAATCACGTGATGGGAACTGGCTTAATGCATTCAAACAGATGAAAATCCAGGCAAAATGTGAGAGAAACTTTCTGTAAATTTTGTTTCTTGAAAGACATTTGAGATGGTTAAAGTGAATCTGGATAAAATATTTGGCAATCATTGGAAATCATCTGCACAACTGGGAGAAAAATCAAGAGTTTGGTTTGGGGTTTGTAATTGGGTTTGTTCCAGCTTTACTATTTTGGCATAATAGAGTTTATGAATGGTTATTCAACTTGGCTTAGGTCAGCACCACAGAGTTATAATTACTTTGGAGATGTGCATGTTCAGTGCTGATTTTTAAAGGGAAATCATTAAAAAAAAAAAAAAAGTACCATCTGTTGGAAAAAAAATATGCTGGGTGGTAATGATAGTATGATGTGAAGAGGATATACTTCTAAACCCCTTGATTTCTTCATAGACTTACTCGATCTTATTTCACAAACACAACATTCTGAGGGAGCATTTTTTGTGTAGTTGAATGTTTTGGATCCTTATCTCTCTATAGGTCTCTATTTATATATGTAGTTATATCTATATAGAGGTATTCTCTATGTCCATAGGAAAGGCTGAGGAAGGAATGCTTATAAAATAATGTTTATTGTTGTCAGCATACACAGTGACTTTGCTAGTGCTCTTGTAAGCAAAGGTGTGCTTAGATATAAAAATACAGCATTAACGAAGCAAAATCAAACCCTGAGCATTTAAAATCTACTCTGCTTTCTTTAAGGTTTCCTTCACCCTGCCACCCTGCAGCACCGCCTGAGCACATGAAAGAGCCATTGGCTTACATGAGGAAGGCACAGGTTGGTTGTGAACCATGTTAGTAGTTTTTCTCAGATCTGTGATGAGGCTTTACCATGAGGGTAGTGGAACAAGTTGCCCAGGGAGGTGGTTGAGACCACATCGCTGGAAGTTCAAGGTGAAGCTCGAGAGGGTTCTAGGCAACCTGATCTAGTTGAGGGTTCCCCTGCTCTCTGCAGAAGGGGGTTGGACTAGATGACCTTTGGATGTCCCTTCCAACCCAGACTATACTGTGATTCTTTGGGGATGTACTGTCTAATGCTGCTGGTCAGTTTCTGGGCTTTGTACCTTAAGAGAAACACAAACTTTGTGCTTGCACCAAAATTAACCATAAAGGTGTGCGTGTGTGACATTTGCCATGCATACAAACCAGGCTGCTCGAGCCATTCTCCAGCCAGCAAAGCAGCAGGATATAGTGGCAGATAGGTGAATGTTGTAGAATAGAGACAATGTAAAATGTGTCAAGGAGGAGGATTTGGTTTTCTTGGGGAGAAGTGTAGCTATAGGGCATTGCACTGAGGGGTGTAAAACACTGCTTGGAAGCAGGCAGATAGCTTTGCAGTGAAAGAGAACAGGCTGCAGAGATAGCAAGATCTGCAGAAAAGAGCAGTAGATTTAGTGCTTAGAAATGGAAAAGGAAAATGAAAAGTACAGAGCTAAGGAGCTTAAGGCGTATTGAGGGAGAATAAGAGAAACTGGACTACAAAAGATTAAATTATTTTTGGTGTCAGGAAAAAAAAATAGTTTTGCTTCATTGCTTTTATATTTTCACCAATTTGAAATAAGTATTAAAAAATCTACATAAAACATTAAAAAACCTTCCAGAATAGGATCTAACCAAATTGTCTGAGGTAAGGATAGCAGTGTACTTAACTTGGCCATGCCTGGGAATACATTGCAGTGTTCTTTGGCCAGGTAGTCAACAAATTGTGTTACTTTTTCATCACGTTGCTGATTTTGGTATCAGCTTGCAGTTCTGAGTTGCAGTCTTTAGCAGTCAAGGACAATTGTATTCAGTGATTTTTCTTCTGTGGTGTGAAATGTAATGCCACAATTATTGATGTAATGCCACAATTTACTGCCTGAAAACAACTACTCTCACCAGTTTGCTAATGTGAAGCTGCAGAGGTGCAGCTCTCTTTGAACCAGTTTAGTGGGTGATTGTTTAATAGAAGTGTGAACAGTGCTTAGGGTAACCACTATGCTTAGCTCCCATGTGGAAAGGTCTGGTTTTCCAATAGTTTAAGAATGAGTGGAAGTCCTGTCTTTGTTAGCACCAAAATGTCATAGCCAGCCCTCTGGGGTGAGCTAACTGTGGCAAGCAGCCCAGCTGCTTAATCTCTCCCTCATTCTGCTGTATGGCAGCAAGTCAGAATTACAGAACCATAGAGTTGCTTTGGTTGGAAGAGACTTCTAAGATTGAGTCCACCCATCAACCCAACACCACCATGGTTGTTAAACCATGCCCCAAAGTGCCGTGTCCACTCAATTCTTGAACACCTCCAGAAATGGTGATTCCACCACCTCCCTAGGTGGTCCGTTCCAATGCCTGACCACTCTTGCAGGAAAGAAGTTTTCCCAGTCTCCAACCTGAACTTTCCCTGGCAGTGTTTGTGGACATTTCCTCTTGTTCTGTCACCTGACAATAGGGAGAAGAAACTGACCCCTCCTCCAACCTCCTTTCAGAGAGCTGCAGAGAGCAATGAGGTCTCCCTTCAGCCTCCTCTTCTCCAGAGTAAGCAACCTCAGTTCCCTCAGCTGCTCTTTACCAGACCTGTTCTCCAGACCCTTCACCAGCCTTGTTGACTTTCTGGACCCACTTAAGCACCTCAGTGTCCTTGGAGTGAGGGCCCCAAAACTGAATCCAGGACTGATAGCAGCAGTGCTGAGTCCAGCGGGATAATCACTGCCCTGGTCTGCTGGACATGCTGTTATTGATCCAGGCCAAGATGCTGCTGGCCTTGTTGGCCACCTGTGCACACACTGGCTCATCTTCAACCAGCTGTCAACCAGCACCCCTAGGACCTTTACTGCTGGGCAGTTTCCAGATGCTCTGCCCCCAGGGCAGAGATGCTCATCCCTCTGCAGGGCTCCATCAAGTGTCATGGTTCCTTGGACAGACAAATGCCATCGCTCTCATTGACTCTATGTCTCCTCCTTTCTCCCAGCTTTTCTGTATTCAGAGCATGATGTAAATAGCCTGGAATGTCCTTTTATGCCCTTGAGGCCAGCTATCCCAGACCTGTCCCCTCCCACCTTCTGCTGCACCCACTTGCTGGTGGGGAGTCAGAGATGTCCTTGGAGCTATGTATGTGCTTTAGCAAGCGCTCAGACACTGGTCACAAATCCAAAACAGAACCCCCCACGCCAGCTGCTGTGGAGAAAAATAACTGTCCTAGCCAAAATCAGCAGAGCCTCTGACTTAATTGGGGCAATTAATGAGGCAGGAATTATAAACTAGGTAGTTATTTTTATTTCCAAAAAACCCCACCCACAAACTATATACAAACTAGTTAAATTTGGGTTCTAATTTGTTTGGGAATATCTTCACAAGGATGCTTACAGGCAATTCATTAACTTAGGAGAATCAGAAAATTGGAAAAGGTTTAGCCACAAAATGGCTTTGCCCCACTAATAAATAGGCAGCCTGGAGCCCTAGGAAAAAAGTCTGTTCTACTCACAGTGGTGGAGTAGAATTCAGAAATAGTCCCTGGCTCCTTTGTGGCAGTGTTGGAACTGCTTGGTGTCTTGATAGCCATTGAGAGGCTTCTAGATCTTCCTAGGCTCTAGCAGGGTGCTGGGAAAGAGGCAGACAATCTCTGACCTGATCCTGGTGCCTCTTGGACTCTAGGCTTGGCACAGAGGTTTGCAGAGGCACAGGCAAGATATCTTGCAGACCTGCAGAGAGCACAATGTTGGTGGCACTTCTTGTCACATCATGAGGCACTTAATGCCTTCTCCTAGTAAACTCGAGGCACTTAAGTTTCCAGGTAATTCAAGCCCAAAGCATCAGGATTAAGCTAGTCTGAAGCATGAGGCAGAGCAGAACATATCCAAGCTGAGAGCAGTGAGGCTGAGCAGAGGAGCATACACTGAAGCAGAGGCAGCACAACTGCTTGCAACTTAGCTCCATTTATGTTATTTGCCCAAGTGTAATGACTCCTTTGGCCACAGAGATTCACCAATCAGAATGGCATTTGCAAAACTGACCATATTAGGCAAAACCAGGGCCTGCTTACCCTTATTTGGGCCAGACACTAACAAATACCTAAGCACCTGTGAGTACCTCTTTATCACTTTGGGAGGGGACATAATGGCCCAAGCCTTTGTTTTCCTCCTGCCCTTATCTTCCCCATCAGAAGAAGGATGAGGCAAGCCAGGACATGTTTGAGGACTATTAGCCTTCCAGGACAGCCTCTTTCCAATCCTTCCTTGCAATGTTACACTGCAGTAAGGATGTGAGTCCTTTTCATGGAGAAGTACAGATCAGTGGTGATATTTATTACTATTTCACAGGCCATGAGCATTCCATTTGCTAAATCCACTGAGGTGCCTGTGAGCATTTGATCATTTGATTTGCAATATACACCTCACATTGGTTGCTGCAGGAAATAGGTCCCTAAGAAAAGAATCATGATCAGATCAGTTGAATCAGTGCTCACTTTTATTTTGCTGCTTTTCTTGATTAAAGAGCCACAAGCCATGTAAAAAGCTCACAAAGTCAGGGTTTTGAGGATTCTGTTGATTTATTTAAAGTGTTTGGAAACAGCTAAATGCAAGTATGCAGCTTGCCAATACCTTTAGGAAGAGAAAAGCAGAAACCATTCATGATCAGAAAACTAGTTAATGTTTTGAATGCAGAAGTCTGTTTTTGTTTTATTTGTAGGTAGGTTGTTTTGGGGGTTGGTTTGTTTGTTTTTGTTGATCCCCCCCCCCTATGTCTTTTAGCATTACAAGAGTTGGAAAAGTATATGTGGGTGCTACCAACAAAATTTGTCCTGGTAGGAAAATGTTTTCCGTACAAGTCACACTCCCATTTTTATTCTGCACAGCCACTGTTTAAGATACTACCTCCACTGTCATAAGCTTGTTGATGTTTTCTTTATCCTTTTCTATCTTAATTAATTTTGCTCTGGGAAGAAGGATGATACTCTGAAAACTCTGATAACTGTTATTGGAATTACTTTGAATTAGTAATTAAAACTATATTAGTATTTTCCTGGAGTAGATACTAAAGTGTTCATAGTGAACTCTTTTTCTCCTCAAATTGGTTCTGTTTTCTTATTCTGCAACGTCAGGCTGAAGTTTTTATGCTGTATTCTCTTTACTACCTCAGAAGAAAAGGTTTTAGGAAAGGATAGCATTAACAGTAAGGAGCAGTTGTGGTGTCAATCATGCCTGTGGTTGTGGTTTTGTCCATGGTAAAAAAAAAAGGAGGTATCTGTCTGATACTGCCATGGAAGCTGTCTTTGATTGTGCCATGTATAGATTTTACAGAATTCACAGCAAATCAGGCACTGTAAATCTCAACAGCAACTCTGAGCATGGTAGCCCCATAACAAGAGAAATGTGCACTGCTGTGTTTCAGTCCATGCAGGCCCTTTCCTTGTTTGTAGCTGTAGACTAGGAGCTTGTTTCGGGGCTTTGACAGAAATGTAAAACAAGTGAAGTTAAGGAGGAGATAGGTGGGTAAGAAATGATGCCCATCATCCAGTTGTAAAGCATAAAGAATAAGAGGTGAAGGGAACAGTCAATTCTGTTGGTCTAGCTCTGCTTGGATCCAGAAGCTCCTTTTCCCCAAAGGGAGCAGGAAAGGTGCTACTTGCAAGAGCAAAGCCACATGAAGTTAACTTGCTGTCCTCAGAGGAGTCTGAGATACTCTGCTGGCTGTGGAGAATGTAACCCAGGAGTGCAGTGCAGCTGGGATCTGCCTCTCTAGGGGGCAGCCCCATGGAAAGGCCCCCGGGGTCCCGGTGGACACCAAGCTCAGTTTGAGTGAACAGTGTGCTGCTGTGGCAAAGAAGACCCACATGTGCCAGTGCTGAAAGGGAGGATACCAAGAGGATGGAGGCTCCCTTTTGACAAGCAGTCACATGGAGAAGACAAGAGGTGATGTGTACAAGTTACTCCTGAACAGACTCCCATTGGACACAATTCTTCACAATGCAAGCAAGCAGCCACTGGAATGATCTCCCAGGGAAGTGGTGGAGTCCCCAGCACTGGGCACATTGAAGATTCTGCTGCCTGGGGACAGGGCCAGCTTGTCTAGACTGTGTTTTTGCCAAGCAAGTTGGACCAGATGATCCTTGAGGTCTCTTCCAACCTGGTACCCTGAGATTTTTATGACTGATCTTGATGATTTCACTTTGTTGTTCAAACTGTTCTCAACACCTCTTTGTTTCAACTTTCTTACCCTGTTTGGCTAAGGGTCTTTGGGTCTTTCACTTTTCACTTCTTCCAGCAGCTGGCCTGCTCCCATCAGCAAAGGAGGGTGCTGTAAATGCTCTGCTTGACTCCTCCACGAGACAGCAACGAGTTCGTGGAATGGAGTTGTGTAACTGCAGCCTTTGGAAGGCAGAGTATAGTAAAACAAACACGTTCTACAGAATATTGTTAAAAATACTGCAACTTTGAAAAGATTCCTTGTGGTCAAAACTGGGATCTGCTTGGATTTTTGCAGGAGAAGCTGAAGGGATAACTTGGTGAGAAGACATTTCTGGTGTGAGATGGCTGTTTCGTTTCATGGGCAGAGTCAAGAGAGGATTTTTGATGTGGCAGCTGAAATGAAACAACTGCAGATGACACAGAATTTTGGTTTTTTTAACAGAACATTTAGACATCTGGCCTTCTCCTCCTTTGCTTCCTGTCTGATGTAAACTGTAGCCTCTCTTGGACAGAACTTTTAAGTTTGAGGAAAATGTGGTTAGACAGTAACTAACTGTACACACAGATTCTACAACAGCAAATCACAGATCATAAATAGAGCTCAATGTCATTAAGAGGAGTCTTTGCATTCATTTGCTCAGGGCCTGACTCACCATCCACAGAAAACTAAATGAAATATAACCCCCACAGTAGTGCTGTGATCACGTAAGCCAGTTGGCAACTCAGTGCTGGCTGGCATGAACTTCAGAGGCATTAGCCGTGGATTGAGCTCCATGGGGTACGGTTGAAGTCTAATGCAATAACAAGAAGGATCCAATTGCTCTTTAAGCTGTCCACTTGCTACTGAGCTGTTGTCTGTTTCTGCTTTGCTCTTTGATGAGAGAATGATTTCCTGAGCATAATTTTAGAACTCTTTCTTTTTTTTTTTTTTTTTCTGAGCATGACAGAACACCAGATATTTTTAACTTGTGAGAGCACCTGAGATACCCCTTTTGGAGCAAGACTTAGACCATTTCAGGTCACAAAGTGAGGAGGGAGTTCTCACCCTTACAAAATCCTTTGATAATTTTCTTAAATATTGATAACTAAATTGGACTCAAGGGTCTTTTTCCAACCTTAATGATTCTATAGGGAAGCTGGATCATTGGGCATATGATGCCAATCAGTAGTTGTGAGAGAGATGCTTTTTGGAGAAATGTCAGCAACTCATTTTTCTGGCTCTTTGTTGTGAGATAAGTGATGAAATCTATGGGTGCTCTTGTTTCCATTTGAACAAGCACATAAGCATTCCCTGAATGTGTTCCCAGGTATCAGTCAGCAACTCTTGCTATCCTTTCTTGGCTGTGGCTGTAAAAAGCTGCTTGTCACTCTGAGGAATGCAACTGAAGGAAAAAGAAATTCCATTTAATCCATTTTGGGTGTGTTTTAGGGGAGCTGGGAGAAACGCATTCTGAAGAGTCTCAACAGCATGTGCACAGAGCTCAGCATCCCGCTGGCACAGAAGGTAAGCTGTTGTCACCTCTCTGCTGCCAAACATTGTTTGGGAATCAAGCCTTGTCTTGTACAGTTGTGATGCACTGTTCATTTCACACGTGACTATCAAGAGCTGCAAGGCCAGCATCCAAATAACGTTGATGGAGGATAATTCTCAGGGGTAGGGGCAGTGTGTGTGTCAGCTCAGCTGGGGAGAGGACGAAGTCTGTACACAGTACTTCTCCTACTCTGGCAGTGTTTACCCTCCTGAGAGAGCAGGGTACTGGAGAGAGCTCACTGATGCACACACTGCCATTAGAGTGCATTTTTACTCCACAGCTTCAGCTGTAAGCTCCTGGCCGCACACCCTGCACACAGTGCAAATGTGCTTTGTGCTGGAGAAAGTTGGGATTGGACTGGTGCTCCAGGAGGGAAATGCTGCTACCCTGACACTTCTATGTGCCGTTCATTCTGCTCTGCTTTGTAATTTAGAGGCTTTCATTGTAATGATCATGAAACTAGGGAATGTTGTTAGGATGTTTTGTTCTTTATTTTTCTGGTGTTGAGTCTCTCTGCTGGACAGCAGAATCTCTGTGGTTGATCATTTGAGACAAAGGATGAAGCTCTGTTTGCTTTTCAGGACTCTGTCAGGGACAGGAATTTGATGATAAAAAGTAGCTCAAAATCTAGCAGTAAATCTTCAGTAATATGAAAGTGATTACTTACTGGCCTGAAATCCATTAGCAAACACATGAAACTAGTTAATGAGCTCCTCTTTTCCTTGACCTGGAACTTTCTACAGGAAATTCACCTTCAAGGTGGGGATAATTGGTAAGCAAAGTAAGTTTGTGTTGTTACACAAACATTGATGTATGTATTTGAAATAAACAGGAATGTTTTTACTCATTTTCCTAAAGAAGAGTTACTTTTTTGTGCCTTTCAGAGGCCTGTAAATGAGCAGAAGGAGCTGCTTAATAAATGGAATGAAATGGGAACTGATGAGCCAGGTAAGATCAGCTACATGTGTGTGCATTCAGCTTTTGTACATATTAAAAGGGCATATTCATCATCAATTATTAATTAATGATTAATTTAATAACTTCAAAGTAAACTGATTGCAGTCTTTTTTTTCCTCACTGGTGATGTGTCATTATGTGTAAATATTAATTTCATTGTTGTTTTGTTTCAAGCTGAGAAGTTGTGGTCTTGTTCTCATTCCAGTGCTGCAGAACTTTACAGTTCTGTGTAAAGAGGGCACAGCTCCTCTTGGTGTAAGCTAAGGCTAGCAGAGAGAAAATATTTAGAACTATGGAGAATTCAGCTCAGACATTTTGTTAACAAAAGATAAACTTTTGCACTTGATAGTCATGATTTCCGTAGGGAGAGACTTGTTACTTCACCTCCCACTTCCTTAAAGGAAATGGTCTTGCACAGGTGCCAGTTTGTACCAGATTGCCACTTCTGTGATGGCAAATACTGTAATGGATTGTTTTAGGCCTGTGCCTCATTTTCTATTTGAGAGCAGTACCTTTAATTCCACCTTGCTATTTATTTCAATCTGTGCTGTTAAAAAATCCCATCTTCTGAACTTGCTCCATCCCCCATGTCTAAAAATTATTTCATCTAAAGGCTGATATGGAACAAATTAACATTTCCTGTGGTGGTTCTTTGTTTCCTTGGGGTTTACAAAACTAAGGCACTGACAGTAGCATAGTCTTGGAGAAGGTGTGGCGGTTTGAGCATGGTATCTATGATGGCAGTGTTGGGATCTTCATGATGTTACTGTGATTGCCAGCTTGCGTCACAATGTGGGGAAGTTGCAAGTTTGTTCATCTCTTGGTTTTAACCCAGCCTCAATGAAATATTTTTTCAGATCTCAGTCTCTTCCGGCCTGTGTATGCACCAAAGGATTTTCTGGAGGTAAGCATTGCTGAAACAGTGCCTCAGCCACTGACTCACAGCCACTGTAGTCATTTATGGGAGGTGAGAAAAAATATTCAGTGCATTTCAAACCATTTCTCCTGCACAGCAAGTGAAATTTGGCATTTTTTAATGACTCCATGCCTTGCTTACAAAACAAAATGCTATTATCTCAGGCTTTGTCATTACAGTTTTGAACTGTGTTAGTAATAAACTTCTTTTGCTCCAAAGCACAATTCGCAGCTAAGCCTTTTCCTCTGATTTCATACATAATTATGTTTTTATACATAATTCCACACATTAAACTGCAATACATAGAGCTGATAAATGTCAATATATGAGCTTGCTGGACCTTTGAGATGGATAACAGTCCTGTACATAACTGAAATCATAGCTCAGCTATGGAGCTTGTGAGAAGTCAAACAGTAATTAGAACTGGGTGGAATTCGGAAGTTTTTGTCTGTAATCAAAGCAAACCATTACAAAAATGGTGACTGGTTAATCTTTACAATCAGAAACAACAGTATTGGTCTTCGTTTTGTATAGTTCAAGCACAAGACAATTCAGCAAAACCTCTAATACTGAGTGATCAGCCAGAATTTGTGCATTAATATTTCCAGGTGGTTCAGGACCAGTTCACTGGAATGTCTTTTGTACTGTACACAGTACTTCTCTGGAGGAGGGGAGGAGGTCTGGAGTCAGTTGATCATGGCTGTGAGTTGGGAAGGCATTTTTGAATCCAACAATAAACTTTCTACCCGTTTTCCTGCCTTTCTAAAGAGCTCCTCTTGTTCATTTAGTGATAATAATTTGAAGATTGTCAATGTTATTCTGTTTTCTGTCAGTGTGCTAACAGCCAAGTTGTGAGTTCAATAGTGGATCTGTAAACAAATGCATCTTCATTTTAGACTCATTCAGTGACCCTCATGGTCACTCTTTTTATCCTGTTTCTTTTTTAGAGTTTGCAGTTTCTTACATTAATCTTTTCATTCCCATGTCTGGCAGTGAGGTTATATGGGGTTAGCATACTTCAAAGACTGAGGGTTGTACAAATTAAGATCTTGTGAAAGAAATTCAAAGAAGTTAGAATCTCACCTTGAAAAGAATCCTTGCCACTAGAATATCAATATCTATACCTATAGAATAACAGGGTGTGGGAGACTCCAGGTTCCCTTATAGATCACAGTTACTTCTCTTGACATGATTCCTCATTCCTTAAACTTTTTCCTTACTTTAAGATTTTAATTCTGTAATTAGTAATTCTTTTCCTGAATCAAAAGAAGATATTTCAGTGTATTATTACTTAGTAATAAATTATTTCAAGAGCAAATTACATGGGACTTTGATGGAAAGCTCCTTAAGATTGGCAGTGTGAGGATGTGGATAAAAATGCTTCCAGAAAATAACAATATTGAATAATATCCCAGCTATTGTAGCTATCAGGAGTACACTCTTGGCTGTTGAGCAGCATTGATGAGGAAGAAAATTTGAGTCAGGACATGACCATGTAGACAGCACTTAATACCTAAGTAAATAATTCCTGGTTTTTTTTATTGCTGCATGTGAGCTCACTTTTCAAAGCAGACTATGCTTTCTCTTTTAAACATTTGGCTGCCTTTTGATTTTGAAGATGAAAACTATAATTGAATATGTAACTGTATAACGTATAATGAAAATTAGAATTGATTGATTTGCGCCTATCTGTGACAGCAGCAGGCAGTGGTTTTGTGTTGAATTAACTGTTTGTAATGCTGGTGATGTTCAGAGGAGCTCTGAATGTGAGCTCCTGAGCTCACAAAAGGAGTGACCGAGCTGTGGTTTTTAAGGTGCTGATGAACCTGCGAAACCCAAACTATGACAATGGAGAGCAGCCTAGCTTCAGAACTCACCTGGGGCTAATTCAGGTGCCACTGAAAGTTAAAGATATTCCAGAACTGGTAAGTGGAATTCTGCTTACAAGGGTCTCTGTAAGAATTACTTTGCCTTGCCAGTTAATAAGATTCCAAAGATGAATATCAGTATCACAGTAAGGTTTTGCTTTTTAAAGTGAAAAATCTATCTCATTATGTACTTACAACATGGAGCATGAAAATGTTTTATTGAAATATATTTGTAATGAGGGATGAGCCATTAGGGGTAAATTATCTACAGATAGAAAAGTTTTAATTTTATGCCACACAGATCTGATTGTGCCAAAAAGTATTCTTCTGTAGATGTTATTAGTTCTGGGTTGTTTGTTGCTTTGT
>VWYK01118728.1:0-24805 GCA_013399775.1 Semnornis frantzii | reverse complement strand
CACTGGGCTCTTTCCAGCAGTTCTCTGTCTTGAACTCGAGAGCCCAGAACTGAACCCAGTACTCCAGATGTGGCCTCCCTAGGGCAGATTGAAGGGGGAAGGGAACCTCCCTCAGCCTCCTTGCCACACTTTTCTTAATGCACACCAGGAGACCATTTGCCTTTTGGCCAGGAATGTATCACCACACAGACCAAGGACAGCATGAATTGCACAGTGACTGCATACCCTGCACAGAAACACCAATGAAATGTAACAGGTGTCTCTGCCTGATGCAGGGCCTCTGCAGGGAAGATACCAACCAGCCTGGACATCTCTTCTACCTTCTGATGCCAAGTAGGTAACACGGATGTGTATAACCTCCAAAGGGTTTGTAGCCACAGTACTTTTTGAGCATACAGCCCTAATACAAGTGTTAAGCGGCTGACAGCTGATCACACATAAGAGATGCTGGGGAGGAGGAAAGGATGCAGAGAGAAGTGGTGGTGTCCCCATCCCTGAAGGGATTTAAACACCATATAGATGTGGTGCTGAGGGGCGTGGTTTGACTTGATGAACTTAAAGGTCTTTTCCAATCAAAACAAGTCTATGATTCTAAGTTAGCAGCTCTGAAGGATTGTATCTGGCCACATGAGCAACTTTTCTTGTAGAGAAAGCAACCATCACAGCTTGCCACACCAGAACTCCCCTTGTGAGGCCTTTGTGCGATGCAAGAATCAGACACAAAGAAGAACTCATTACCTGTTCTGTGCTGAATTAGACATATACAGTCCTCCTGATTGAACACACAAGGTAAAATTAAGCATCATCAATTTGCTTCAAATGAAAAACGTGTGTGTCAACTTTCTCCATCTACCAGTAGAACTTCAGGTTTTGAATACCAGTTATTTTATGCAAAAATTTGATGTCTGGATTGAGTATTATTGCAATTTATGGGAAGGGAAAAAAAGAGAGAGAGAGAGAACATGACATTTTACGCATTTGGAAATACTAGTTAAATACAACTTCACAAATAAGAAGTCCCTCTGCCCCCAAAATAGAAAAACTAGAGTGCAAATTTAGGAAACCAAAAATGAAGCTTGGAAATCTGCCACTAATGGATGAGAAAGAATACAGCTTATGAAATAACCCCACTGCTTCTATGTACAATCATCATTTCCAGTTTGGCCACCCCAAGTTAAATCGGTTTTAATCTTCCCTGTTCAATTGGCACAACACTGACTTCAGCTTTTTGGTGTCCATTTGTTCTGCCACATGACATCACAAGATGCCTGCCAATAACAGAGAGATGCCTAAAAGCCTTGAAATTCTTGGCTTTGGGACTCCAGGTTTTCTGAGAACTGTTAATTTACTTTGGCTTAAATCCTAGATTTCGGCTCCACTTGAGAAAAGTATTTCTCACACAGTAATTAAACTTGTAGTGGACAACACTGAAGCAATAGGAGACCAGCTCCAAAATGAGTGTGTTGTCTAGTCACGTCTTTCTGAGGTTTCTCTTGCAGCCACATGAAGAAAGCAGTGAAGAAGCTGTGCACCAGTAGTGCAATTTAAGTTCTAATTAGACAATTAAGGAAGAAGAAATGGTGTTTGTTAGACACAACTTTCTGTATTATCACAAAATTGGAGAGCGCCTAGCTGACAGTTAAAAAACAGCTTCAACTCAGTCACTTAATCACCAGTGGTTTGGGCTGGAAGGGATCTTGGACATCACCTAGTTCCAACCCCGCCACACCACCATTATGGGCAGGGACACCTTCCACTAGACCACATTGCTTAAGGCCCCATTCAACCTGGCCTTGAACATGGAGGGGCCATTCACAGTCTCCTCAGACAATCTGTTTCAGTGTCTCCCCATCCTCACTGTAAAGAATTTCTTCCTAATACCTAATCTAAATATCTCCTCTTCAAGCCAGTCACTCTCATTCTATTACTATGAGCCCCTCTGAAAAGTCCCTCCCCAGCTTTCTTATAGGCCTCCTTCACATACTGGAAGGTTGCTCTAAGGTCTTCCCAGAGCCTTCTCTTGTCCAGGTTGAACAGACTCAAATCTCACAGCCTGAGTCTNCTTAATCACCAGTGGTTTGGGCTGGAAGGGATCTTGGACATCACCTAGTTCCAACCCCGCCACACCACCATTATGGGCAGGGACACCTTCCACTAGACCACATTGCTTAAGGCCCCATTCAACCTGGCCTTGAACATGGAGGGGCCATTCACAGTCTCCTCAGACAATCTGTTTCAGTGTCTCCCCATCCTCACTGTAAAGAATTTCTTCCTAATACCTAATCTAAATATCTCCTCTTCAAGCCAGTCACTCTCATTCTATTACTATGAGCCCCTCTGAAAAGTCCCTCCCCAGCTTTCTTATAGGCCTCCTTCACATACTGGAAGGTTGCTCTAAGGTCTTCCCAGAGCCTTCTCTTGTCCAGGTTGAACAGACTCAAATCTCACAGCCTGAGTCTATAAGGGAGGTACTCTAGCCCTCTGATCATATTTGTGGCCTCCTCTGGACCTGCTCCAGCAATCTGATGTCCTTCGGTCCACATCAGATTTAGAACTACCTGTTCAACTTTAGAGCAGCAGCAAATTTACCTTGTCCAAAGCAACATTTCGTTAGGTCTTGGCGGTGCAAAACAGGAGGAGCCTCATCTCTCCCAACTGCACAGACATTCTCCATTAAAACATGGTAAAACCAGAGGACAGCACCAAGACAGTGTCTTGACCCTCAAACCCATTAGAGATACAGATGCACCCTCCCTGGAAGTGTTCAAGGCCAGGTTGGACAGGACCTTGAGCAACTTGGTCTAGTGGAAGGTGCCTGCCCATGTCAGGGAGGTGAAGTGAGAAGATTTTTAAGCTCCCTTGCAACTCAACCCATTCTATGACCCTTGGCCTTCTCCAAAGCCTTACGGGAATCTGACAGTAGTTCCCTACACTCCTCAGGGAGCAGGAAAACAGAAACAGCAGAAGACTGCAAGTTCAAATACATCACAAAATAGTCTGCAAAAATAGCTGGGCCTTGTAAAAAATATCCTTCTCCATGGAAACCACCAGACGCTCTGAATTCTGGCAGACTAGAGCAAACGGGTTTGTATTATTAAAGGAAATGTCTGTGTGTTTGGGCTTTTATGATTCTAACCTTCAGAGAGGAGCAATTGCTGGTCTCCAGAACAGGTCAGCTGAACTTCCCACCTCCATCCCTCTTCTGCCTCTCCACACCACGATTCCCAGGGGACAGAAGGATGAGCAAGGGTGTGTGGGCTTTGCAGGTCTCTGCAGTGCTTTTAATTACAGATCCAGAATGGAAAACAGCACAGAAAAAAAAGACACCCTGGGGTTTTAAAACACCTGTCCCTACAAATAAGACATCTCCACATATTTAGGTGCAGAGTGAGGCTAAGCAGTACTCTTGTGCTACATTAACCAATACTGATGTATGTATTTCAACATCTGTGTATTCCAAACCTCTCACACTGCAGCAAGTTCAAGACAAGCCATTGCTATTCTCTCCCTCACCCAAACCAGTTTCCACTTTGGATGCCAGGTGGGGAACTATAGATTAATTAACTCCCAACTGGTATTGATGGGATAATTACACTCACCTGTCTCTGGATTTCACTCTTTCCAGCTGAACTGCCACACCAGAAAGCAAATCCGAAGCCCAAACCTCTGCTTGGCCACCATATCCCAACAAAGCTCTGACCTTTTACCTGAGGAGGCTGGCATACACAATTCAGAACTTAATAGAATATTTTTAAAGAAATAAAAGTGCTGCAGCCTCGAAACATGAAAGGGCTGGGCTACAAAGGAGCATTCATATAGAGAGCAATTATATTTTTGATATCTAATGGTTCTGCCTCAGGAAGCAAGAGCTGGCTAGCATCAAGCTGTATAAAAGAAAGGATTATGGGCTCCCAAAGAAAGAATGCCATTTTGATTTAAAACCCAGCAAAGCATAGTGCACATTTGTTATTTTAACTCGCAGCGCTTAATTCCTTAACAAGCCAGAATGCCATTAACGACAAAAAAATACATTAAATACTCTCGGTACAAGAAATTAAAAGTAACCTCACTCTTCATCAATGGCTGCTCATCAAAGAGGGCATTTGTTGCTTCGTGAAAATGTCTTGCCCTCACACAGTATGTCTTGGCTACACAAGATTTAAGCAGGAAACAAACTCTAACAACAAAAGAAGTTTTAGTTCATCTCTCAGAGCCAGCGTAGGGTAACTCCCAGCCACAGTGATCCCAGCTCTCTTTGTGACTTCCCAACAACACCAAAAGCAGCTCTTCACAGAATCACAGAATGACAGGGGTTAGAAGGGACGTCCAGAGATCATTGAGTCCAACTCCTCTGCTAGTTCAGGTTCACCTAGAGCAGGCTGCAGAGTACAGCATCGAAGTGGGTTTGAAATGTCTCCAGAGATGGAGACTCCACCACATCTCTAAGCAACCTCATTAGAGTACTCCACCGCCTTCAAACTAAAGAGGTTCCTTCTCATGTTTAGATGCACCTTCCTATGTTCACATTTGTGCCCAGAACCCATTTTGTCCTGTCACTAGGCACCATGGAAGACAACTGGCCCCATCCTCCTGACACCCACCCTTTAAGTATTGATCAGCACTGACGAGATTCCCCCCCTCAATCTTCTCCTCTTTAAGCTAAAAAGCTCCAAGTCCCTTGGCCTTTCTTCAAGACTGATGTTCTAGGCCCTTAATCATCTTTGCAGCCCTTTGCTGTACCCTCTCGGGTAGTTCCCAGTCTTTCTTGAACCACGGAGGCCAGAACTCTCAGTTGTGTTTCTGTGAGAGTTGGCACCACCCGTGCTGGTGCCACAGGTACCACAGTCAAGTTTTTAAACACAAATTCCCAATGTTTAATCCCCAGTCCTAGCAATCAGCATCATGGTTGAAATACAAAGCCTGCACAAAAAGAAAAAGATTTAGTTCTTCCTCAATACAAGAAATTAAAGGATAATCCCCAATTATTCAGAATACTTTTGTAGCCTAGTATCTCAATTTGCCATTGTACTTTTATAGTAGGGTTTTTTGTGGGTTTGTTGTGGCTTTGATTTTTTTTTATTTTTTTTTTAAGCAACTTGTGTCCAGAGAATTTAAAAATTATGAAAATTGACTGTGCTCCCTGTTCTCAAAGGTATGGGGGGAGGGTATGTTCAATTTGCCCAGTTTAAAAAGAGCAACATGCAATATGAGCAACAAAAAACATACAAATACATTCTTCCTGAATCTCAGCATGGTGGGGATTGGAAGTGACCTCTGGAGATCATCTAGGTCCAACCCCCTTGCTAGAGCAGGGTCACCCACAGCATGTTGCCCAGGTGGATGGTTAAGGTGGCCTCTGAGCATAACAAAATTAACAGTCTCTGCCTGGCAGCACACAGGCAGGAGAGAGTATGATAAGCACTGACTGGCAAAGACTTCACCACTCAACAAGTTGGTGACATTATCTTGATGCATTTTCCGGCCTCTTCACCCTAAAGAACAAGCTCTACACTGCAGAATTTTGCTTAGCTTTTCAACATCATGTCAGGAAGAAAACAAACCAAATCAAAACAGAAAAGTAAAACATTTCTTCCCGTGCAGAAGCATCTCTCGACTCAACTGTGGCAGTGCAAACAAACAGCAGTGGCTCATGGGTTCTCCTTCAGCAGGACCCCCAGCATGAGGTGACTTCCTCATGCTCAGCACCCACCTGTCTGTCCTATGGCACCTACCCAGTCTGGGATGTCTGTCTTACAAACAGATTGGCAGAGACTGAACGAGGACACTGATGGGTTTTTTAAACTGTGTGTATGATAAGCACATTATTGTGGGCCTTGAGCAACGTGGTCTAGTTGAGTATCTTCCTTCCTATAGCAGTGGGGTTGGAATTAGATGATCTTAAAGATCCTTTCCAGCCCGACCCACTCTGTGATTTTGTGACCATAAACTCAATGCCTTTTCTCTATCATAAAAGAACGTTGTACTAGAGCTGACTTGCAAATGGTGCTAAGATGAATATAGGGACATGATATTTTTCTTCCTCAAACAATCACTCCCTGCTGTGTTTGCAACCTCACTTTATTAGGTAAGCCCTAGATAAATACACTGGTAGATACATAAATACAGTGGTGATGGTTAACAAGCCACCTTTTGACAAGATTGATAATCCATTTACACAAGTTCCTCTGTGTGCCCAAAAGCCCAATCCTGTACTACACACGTTATTCTTTAGGAAGAAGAAAGATCATTTCTTGTCACACCCCATCTATCCCACCCACTCCATTCCTCCCCAAAACACCATCTTTATCTGTCCACTCTCAGGCTTCCCACAAAAATTCCATCTCCTCCATGCTTAATAACAGCAGTATAGAAAAACTGATGAAGAAAATTACTGTGAAAAGCTTGAGAATGGTGTCAATGACAGAACAAAAAATGTCCTGTTGAGAGATGCAATGTGAAATGCTGCTTCCTTTCTGTTCTGAAATGATAGCTGTATTTCCTTAGGTGACAGCTCTTGCCAACAATCTCTGTGGCCATCATTTTCTCTTCCGTAGAAACCCTCCTAAAAACCCAAACTCTGAAACTTTAGATTAAATTATCCAAAGAGATGAAGCAAGAGAATATCAAATTGTTACATTAAAAATAAACTAAATGGAATTTAGCCTCTCTGAAAAACAAGCCAGCAACAAGCCATCGAAGCAACTCCACTCCCTCCTGCACATTACAGCATCATGGGTCAAATAGCAAAGTAAGATGTTTCAGAAGGCTGGAAGTGGGGAGAGGCCATTTTGCACTATTTTGTGTGTAAAGGCACCTCCAAATGTTTCACTACAAAGTTTAATCCTGAGCAAAAAATACTAAGAAAACATTCAAGGAAGCTTCTGCCTGGTTCCAGCCTGAATGGACAGAGCAAAATCAACCTTGGCCAGAGAGAAGAAACTTCACACAGTTAACATGAACTGAAACTCCAGGGCAGCAAGCTGCTTCTCCACTGACTGGAGGTTTGCCACCGTAAAGCTCAGGTTATCCTTGTGTTTCTAAAAGGTCCCAGGAGGACAGAAGATAACTGGAACACAGCCTACCTTTCTACAGGGCTCTCCCAAATATTGCACCAGAAACCTAACTAAGGTTTCTAGCACCATTTCATGTAAGTTTAGCTCATCCTTTCAAGTACCTCTGCAGTCTCCAACAGTGAAAAACCACCATGGAAGGACAAAGATCCACACAGCTACCTCTGCTGGGTCAGGTTGTTTTCTAGAACGGCACTAACCCGGCTCATCTGTATGGTCTCAAACTAGATGCTTGTCCAGAACCTCTTCCTCTCCCACAGGAAGTGCATATACACTGAGAGGGACACAGACTTGAAGAACCTATCTGCAGACAAATCACCTTTGGTTTTTACACCTCGGGAAGTTTTACAACTTATTTAAAAGCAACATCTTGCATTTTATATACTGTTTAAAGCTCCATTTTGAGAGGTTCCCAGCACAGCTCAAAATCTGTCATGCTACACATATGAGGGGCTTTTAAGAAGGCACAGGGCTTCATCACCTGCCCATTGACACAAAACAAACACTCTCTTCCATTCAGCCATGGGAGGATTTAACCAGAGAGCCTGAAACTCACCTTTCACTGACCTGCATTTGCAAACTTGCACCAAAAATCGTTTTTTTCTCATTTTAATTTAATTAAGAAGCAGGTCGCTGATGGCACCCTGCAGGGTGCATTTATATACTCATGTTGACATTAACAGACGTTCTTCTTCATCACTGTTGTGTCAGCCAAAACCAGCTTGCCACCATCTCTGCCCAGCCTCTGCAGTGAGGCAAAACACTGGGGTAGCCTCATGTGCTGCTGAAGGACCCAAAGATGAGCACCTGGGTCCCAACTCCACCAAAAGGAGGAGTGGATGGACACCCATCTCCTTGTCCAGGAGGATGGGTGGTAGCTCCAGTGGAAAAAGCTTCCCCAAGGTAATCCACACTGCTACAACTGCCCGAAGCAGAGCTGTGCTGCAGCTCTGTGCAGAGTGGTGGCCATGGGTGATGGAGTTTGGTACAGCTGCAGTAATTCTTCATGACCAGAACCCTTGCAGGAATAATAGAAAGCACTAACTAATCATTAGCTTGGAGAAGAGAGGGTTCCAGGGACACCTTCTGGTGGCCTTTCAGGACTTAAAGGTGACCGATACAAGAGCTGGGGACAGACTTTTGAGCAGGGCCTGCTGTGACAGGACAAAGGATGACAGTTTAAATTAAACTGGGGAGATTCACGGAGAAAGAAGAAATGTTTTACACTGAGGGTGGTGAGACATTGTCCCAGGTTGCCCAGAGAGGTGGCAGATGTCACATCCCTGGAACCATTCCTGATCAGGTTGTTTGCAGCTTTGAACAACCTGCTGTAGTTGCAGATGTCCCTGCTGACTGCAGGAGAGTCAGACTCCAGATGAGCTTTGAAGGTCCCTTCCAACCCATACCAGTCTGCAAGCCTATGATTCTCTACATGATTTACATATTTGCAAGGTACAGAATTAAAACTGCAACTGACAAAATAAAACCTCAATAGAGAGGACACACAGTTCTTAGCAAGGCAAGCCAAACAGGGCAGGGAGGAGCAGAGTGAGAAAGATGCAGAAATGGAAAACTGGAGTGGCTCAGTTACCTGGGAGATCCAGCCCTCTCCAAACAACCCCTACTATTTCCCCAGGCTAATACGATGTCAAATCCCCAAACTGCATGAAGGTTGCTCAGTTAAAGGGTCTGCTTCCACAGATCAAGAGATCTCAGCGTCTACTGAACTCTGCATGAGCCACATTCCCATGCACAGCTCATTGACAAAACGAATGCCTGGCTCCTCTGCTGGTGCTCTTTATCTTGGGACACGGCAGGACCAGAGAGGATGGCATCATTAGCTCCATTTTACAAACTGCAAAGCAAAGACTGCAAGCTAATGTGACTTGTCCAAAATTCAGCCTTGCAGAGGCAAGGGGAGACAACCCAACAGGCCAGAGCAAATCTTCATCATTTTATGCTCTGGGTTCCACTCCTTGATGCCCAGAACAAGGCACAGTTCACTAAATGGAGATGTTATTGGGAGGCGGGACCATTTCCCAGCCAATTTTTAATAGATTTGAAACTCTCTTTCCCTGACACTACAGAAATGCCTGTTGTTTTGGTTGGTTGCTTTTTGTCTTTTTTTTTCTTCTTTAGTTAAAAAGTATTAATGCCAAGAATATTCATCACCATTCTGTCCACTCCTTGGAAGGGTGGGTAGATGTTCAGCACCAAAGGTATAATCAGATACGCTTAGGAGCTTTAAAGTAAGGTGTGTAATAAAAGCAATCACAGCAACAAACTACTAAGAAGAGCAGTAATGGGATTATCTGTCAACACAAACAAAAGGATAAATAGAAGCAAAACCATCAGTCTCTGAAATCTAATTCTCCTACATTTAATCTGAGACTATGCCAGGGAGATTAAAGAACCTGAGGATCAAATCAAAAGTTATTGATTGTAAAATTCTTGCTTTAAACAAAGAACTGTTTATGGTTTGAGCTAAGCAGCGTATGGAGTGTGTGGCAGCAGCTGACTTAACTACAGACACCAAAGAATCTGCACAATCCCCATCAAGCTGCCAACTACAGGGGTACAATTTGGGTGCTGGTGCTGAGGCTCCTGTTCACCCTCAACCTGTTCCAGAGGGTAACTTCTCTCCCTTCACAACATTCGGACAGCAGGGAAAACAGCCACCCAATGCAGCACTAAATCAGAGCGCGGCTGAAGGCAAACACGCCACTGCATTCAGATTTCCCTTTCATTTTGCCAGCTTTCCTTGTGTGAACAAGGCCAGTGCTGGAACATCTCCCCTTCCACAGCTTCAGGACTGGGAAGCCAGTGCAGCCCTGCAATCACGATCTGCAGTCACCTGCATCACGTTAGAGAAGCCACACAGCAAAAAGCAGCAGATCCTTGAACTCTCTCTGCTGCCTGACCCCCTCCTCACATATGCATTTTAAAACACAGCATTGCTCATCTCTGGTGGTGTCTGCTGGGCATGGTGCTTGGCTGCAGAAGCATCTCTGGGTGCTGGCAGACTGGCACACACATGTGCACATGCATGTACACATACACATGTGCAGAGATGTTGCCCTGGCAGGCAGCAGAGCAGAGAGAGAAAAGGCAGCATGGTTCTCCGCCTCCCACTCTTTCACAGCAAACCCTGCCAGCTGCCCTCTTACCTTTCATATGCTCAGCACAGCTGCCAAGGCTCAATCCAGCTGAAAGGTTTGAAGCAAGACACAGAAGCATCTCCCCCCACTTTTCTTTCAGTTCAATTACCAGATTCACCTGAGCACACATTAGGAGGGAAGAGAGGAGGCCTGGGAGTGTGAGGAGGCTATGGCAGCTCCCAGCCAATTTGATGGGACCCAGATCCTGATGCAATTAAACCCCAATATTCAGGGATCAGAGCAGCTATTAGCACTACTGTCAATCCCATCTACCCAGATATACCTCAAGTACTGGGTTCGGTTTTAGGCCCTCACTCCAAGAAAGACATTGAGAGGCTGGAGTGGATCCAGAGAAGGTAAAGGAAGCTAATGAAGGGTCTGAAGAACCAGTGAGGAGCAACTGTTGGGACTGGGGTTGTTTAGTACGGAGAAAAGGCGACTGAGGGGAGATCTCATTGCCCTCTACAACTCCCTGAAAGGAGGTTGGAGCCAGGTGGGGGTTGGTCTCTTCTCCCAGGTAACAAGTGAAAGGATAAGAGAAAACTGCCTCAATTCATGCCAGAGAAGGTTTAGGATGGAAATGAGGAAATTTTTATTTCCTGGAAGGGCTGTCAAGGCCTGAAATAGGCTGCCCAGAGCAGTGGTGGGGTCCCTATTCTTGGAAGGATTTCAAAGTAGTGTAGATGTGGTGTGGAAAGACATGGTTTAGTGGTGACTTGATAGTGCTGGGTTAATGTCTGGATCCAACCTCAAGGGTCTTTCTCTACCTGAACAATTCCGTGATTCTATGACTGATCCAAAGATCTCCATTTCACAGGGCCAGGGCCGCTGTATGCTGCAATCAATGGAGAGATCCTAATTTACTTAACAGGATGGGATTGTGCCCTCATTGCATAGAAAGCCTCAGCGATGCCTAAAAAAACAGCAGTACAGCCACTAGGAAGGCCACTTGGGTTGGGATAACTGCCTGTCTCATGTAGACAGATGTTCTACACCAACAGACATCCCAACACCAGCATTTTGGATCCTCCTCCATCTTTTCAGGAAACTGTTTTTTCTCCTATTTTTACACAAATTCCTAACCTTCACTCTAACCTCTCCTTGGGTGACCTACACAGCCACAAGCTCCCAAAGAAGAGTCCATAATAGCCCAGAATGTTCCAGATGCCTTTTTCATCCTCCTGGGGAGCCGTGCCCCTCTGCAGAGGGCTGAGGAGCAATTGAGCTATCCACCTAACCCTTACTTAATGGGAGTGTTTTCAGAAAAACACTGCAAGAATTTTCAACTAGAAACAATTAGCATTCACAGTAATTTGCATCTATTTTCCCCCATTTCTAAAGCAGCCTGCTCTGCTTTAATATTAACCCCTGCTTGTTCCTCAAAGCCCAGTGCAGAGGAGTTAGCCACACAACTCCCATTAGAGACCACAGGAGCAATTCTCTCCAACGGTGGAAAGATTACATGGCAGTGCTTGAAACTTGGGGGCCTAGCCTTTGTTTTGAAGCATCCCACACATCAGCAAAACAAACAGCTTCCATCACGTCACAGATATTTTCACCAGCGCTCTTTTATTTCCTAATCCCTTCTCCTATGCATCTACAAACCTCAGTGAGAACTAGTGATGGGATTTACAAGTGACAGTGTTCACCAAACCACTCCTGTCACCTGAGGTGCTCTGAAAGCATGACGGGTATCAATGAGAGCTGCTAAACTCCTCTGAAGGCTGGAAGGAGCCAGGTACCTAAGGTGGGGAGGTGGATAGAGAGGATTCATAACCTGAAAGTTTGATCCAGGATCATTTTCAAAGACAGCCAGCTCATGAAATCACAGAATTGCAAGGGTTAGAAAGGACCTTTGGAGATCAGCTAGTCCAACCTTCCTGCTAAAGCAGGGGCAGCATCAGCAGCTTGCACAGGATCGCGGTGGCCAGGTGGGTTTAGAACCTCTCCAGAAAAGGAGACTCCACAACCTCTCTGGGTAGCCTGCTCCAGGGCTCCAGCACCCTCACACCAAAGAGGTTTCCCCTTATGTTCAGATGGAACCTCCTGGGTTCCAGTTTGCATCCATTGCCCCTATCACAGTAAAACATTGGGAAGTCTACGGTTCCAAAACATGAAACAGCACATCCTGCCTTCGAGGTTTTTGAAAATACCAGAACAGGACTAGCTCACTCTGCAGATCATATCTCTGAAGACACATCATGCCTTGTACTCACAAGGCAGTCTGTGGCCCAAGAGGGCTGGCCCCTGGGGTAGGCACTATTTCCTATGCCTACATCATGTAGAAGGTGGTGAACAAATGGAGAAGAGAAGCAGCACAGAATAATTCTCATGAAACAAGCCTGTGTTTGCAAAGGTGCCCAAGAGAGTTACAGCTCGATCAACGTGAGAGGAGCACTCTCTATGAGGCAAAGAAGAAAGGGAGCAGCTTCTTATTGAAACACAGCATCTTCTCTGCTGTCTAGCACAGAGCTCCACGAGATAGTGGGTTGATTTTTTTTCCTCCCTTTTCTAAAACCCTGACGATTTCCATGAAAAAAAAAAAAAAGCGTAAGTTTAAAGACTCCACATCTGACAGCATCTAAGCAGAGACCACTTGTGCAATGCAGTGCTGTCCCCTGTGTATGCTCGTTGCTGCTCAGTCTTTAGGAGATCATATACTTCTTTTCCTGCAGGACCCCTGCCTCCTTCAGCTGGCTGGTTTGATGGGAAGCAGCAAGTGATGCAAAACAAACGGGGAACAGTCTTGTCAATCTCTGCCTGATTCAGCAGCAAGTTCTGCTGGCGGCGGCACAGCAGATTTGGGATTACACTCCTACTACTGGCATACCTGAGTGCAGTGCACAAGATGGCTGGCCTGTGCTGAGGAGATAGCAACACAGATTCAGACTGCACTGGGTTGGATGGGAACCTCAGAGGTCATCTTGTCCAACTCCCCTTCAGTGAGCAAGGACCCCTCCAAAAGGATCAGTCTGCCCAGGACAACATCAAGTCTGATTCTGAATGTCTCCAGGGCCTCAACCACATCCCTGGGTAACCTGTTCTGGTATTTTACTGCCTTCATTGTGAAGATCTCCCTCCTTATGTCCAATCTAAATCTACCCTGCTCTAGTTTAAGACCATTGCCACTTGTCCTATCATGACAAGCCCTTCCGAAAAGTCCCTCCCTTCCTGTAGGTCCCATTTAGATATTGAAATGTAGCTATGAGGTCCCCCCAGAGCCTTCCCTTCTCTAGGCCGAACAGCCCCAATTCTTTCAACCTGCCTTTGTAGAAGAGGTGCTCCAGCCCTCTGATCACCTTTGTGGCCCCCTTCAGCAGGTCTAGGTCTCTCGTGTGTTGGGGGCCCCAGGGCTGGACACAGTACTCAAGACGAAGTCTCACCAGAGCAGAGTGGCAGAATCACCTCTCTCCAGATCCTTCAGATGATGGGCTGGATTATTTATGATGAGCTCAGTGGCTAGGTACAAACACCTAACCATTTTGTGAATGCTGCCCAAACTGGGACACACACAATCAACAAAACGCTGGGTTGTTTAAAGCATCACAAAGGAAACTGTAAAACCAATGGATTTCTGAGATCCTCTTCGCAAAACATTCTTGTAATGCAGCGTTGAAGGGCTTTTTGAGCAAGAAGGCTTCTGTTTGTTTTTTAAGGATAAAGAAGTCCTGAGAGCACTATATTACTAAATGACTGAAATGTGTCTGGCAGCAGTAGGATACATAACAGACTGAACAGAGGTCTCATGTCATCATCTCCTGAACAAGGTAAATGAATCGGGTCCAATCTAGTGAAACGTGAATTCCAGAGCAAGGGCTGCTGACAGCACACTGAAAGACCCCTTTGCCTCCTGCTTCCCAAGATCATTTCAAAGCCTGCAGGCAAGTAGTAACTCCAGCAATCTCAAATGATGCAACTGTGCATAAGGGAAAGGAGATATTTTATCATCATCCAAGCAGCTAACCACAGGATCTTAGTAGCATCTCCATACACGCACTCCTGCCGCAGAGGAGCCTGCAGAGCACAACCACTTCTTGCATATTTTGACTTGACTATTTCTGCCATGCAAAAATAAATACAGTTATAGATAACCCTAAGGAAAAGGTAAAACTGAGTATCACACACCAGGTTTTGCAAACACCTTTCTTTGCCTACTGCTTGGTCTAAGTCATATCCTGTCGTTACTACATCACCAGAAAGATGAGGGTGCTAACAACGTTTCTATTTTTCACAGACACAAAGCTCAGGATGAAGTTCCCCTCTGAAAGCCCTCTCTGTTTTTCTCCTGTGAGCTCAATTAAAGATCTGCTCGACCTGCCTACATACAAAATTCAGTAGCCTGTAGGACTTTGAAATGCTTTATAACCTGGTGTGGAACAGCCACTGGCTCATTACCACTCGACTTCAATGTAAATGTTTAAAAGCTATGCAAGAATTGGAAATTAGATCTGTCTCTGCCAGTTTGGTTTGTACACTGTACAAAGTTGCTTCTCCACAGAATCCCAGCATGGTGAGGGTTGGAAGGGAGCTTTGGAGACTGACTAGCTGAACTGTTGAAGCTGGGTCACCCATATCAGGGTGCAAAGGATCACAGTGTCCAGGTGGGGTGGGAATCTCTCCAGAGGAGACTCTGCAACCTCACTGGCCAGCCTACTCCAGGGCTCCAGCACCCTCACAACAAAGTGTCTCCTTACATTCAGATGGAATCTCCTGGGTTCCAGTTTGTGCCCACTGCCCTTGTCCTGTCACTGAGCATCACTGCAAAGAGTCTGTCCCCACTGTCTTGCCCCCCACCCTTTATCTCTTGCTGAGCATTGATCAGATCCCTTCTCAGGCTGCTCTTCTCCAGGCTCAACAGCCTCAGGTCTCTCAGCTTTTCCTCACAGAGATGCTTACGGGCCCCTCAGCATCTTTGTAGCCCTAAGCTTAAATGCTTCAAACTGCCACCAGCAGTTACACAGTGCATGGTGCAGTGCCACCTTGCTAATGGCATCAATTCGATGCACAAGTAATTAAACAGCAAAAAATTTTTGCTAGACCCAGAAGAATGCCAGGCTTAGGGTGGAATCCAGAAAGAAATTCAGAGGGGAAGGAGTTTTGTAGGAACAGAAAAGTATTACTTCCCACAGAAGCTTCCTTTGGAAACTAGCTTCCCTCTTTTAAACTCGGATGCTTTTTTCTCCCTGCTGCAGCACTGACAGCACCTCTCACACTAAGGGCTGATGTATTCTCAACCGCAGGAGACACAATGGAAGCAAAGATCTTGTCCATCATCTGGAGATAAAACAGGAGTCATCCTAACATTCCCTCCCCAGACTCTGGCTCGCTGCAGCTTTAAGCACACACGTAGAAGTGTTTGCTACAGAAATCACCAAATACATCCAGAATGATTTTCCTGACTCCAAATTTTTGGGAACAGGAAGATCCTGGGCAGTTAAAGCACTTCCAAAATCATGATTTTTTTTCAAATAAGTTTCTCCTCATGATATTCCTTTAATATATGCCTGAATAATTGACTTCTTTGTGCAGATGAGAAGCTACATGGAAAGGAAAAAGAATACATTTCTGGGAAGCCAGTTACCTGCAGCCAAGGTTTTGCAGCTGTTCAAGCACTTCCAAAACTGTGGAGAAAAAATAAAAAACAACCAACATCGCCCAAAAAAACCCGCAAACCAAAAACCAAACACAAAACCAAAGAAAGCAACTAACTCCAAATCATAGAATCTGGAATGGATTACATTTGTGGATTACTCATGTACATGGATATATGGGAGTGCTAGAAGACCAAAGAGCAGCAGAGCCCCACAGTGCAAAGTTGCATGGAAAAAGTAGTCTGCAGAATGTGATGAAATAGCCTGGGGTCTAAACAGACATTGGGAGAGAAAAAGGTGTTTAGCAAACAGAAACAGCACCTCCAGTGAGGTGGCCAGAAATTACTGTCCATTCATATGATTTTATTGATGGGCTTAGATGCCAAGGTAAAGAATTACGAAATAAAAATGAAGAAAAAAGAGAAGCAAGGTAGAGGAAAAAAAGAAAATATTTGAAGATGGGAAGAGCAAGACGTGGTGATTCCAACTTCCTCCTCCCCACCACTGCTGCCATCTGTCCCAGAACAAAGCAACACTCACTTTTTGCCTCCATCCCAGAACACTACCTTTTTTCCCTCCAAAATCCATGTGGCCTGCAAATTCCCAAAGCACCCAGAGTGCCCACTGTACTCCACTGTACTCCACTAATGGATGAGATGAGGGCATTGCCAGAACCTGCACGTCCGTGGCTCACTGTCTTCTGTTTGGGAAGGTGTCCACCCCTAAAGAAGTTTTCCACGGATACATGGGCTGGCTGCTTCTCCTGGATTAACCGTGAATTCGAAACTAACTTCCACCTTTGTCTCTTTCCACAGCAGATCTTAGCAAGGTAACTGCAGAATCAAGGATACTGGGAGGGTTATTTGGGGCATCTCATTTTGGAGGTGGGGGAAGGCAGGTTTATGCTCCTGCCTCAAGGATATCAGCCTTGGTTTTGAGATCTGAGCTAGTAGAGCCAGTATCTGTGCTAATTTTGTAAGGAGTGATTGGAAGGAAACAAGAGTGCATTTTGTAAAGGTCAAAGCCTGTGCAATCATACATTTTGCATGGGTGAAAGTCACTTCTGTGACAGAGTGAACAAAAGAGTGACGAGAAGGGAGAACAGCGGTGGTAACGTTTCAGGATCCTAGGGAAAAAGGAAAATTGCTACTCTCCCATTTGCATGTTTTGGGGGGGAAGGTGGTTTTTCAAAGGAACTTTTCAATTTCCACAGATCAATACCTAATTTTCTTTGTTAACACATTTTGTTCAGAAAAATCTCCTGAAAGTATATTCCTAATGTCAAATATTTATCAGCAACAATGGAGAAATAAAGGCTTAAGCAAAAATACATACTGAAAACATCACCTTTTGCAAGTGGTGGAAGTCATTTACTCCAGTCACACTGTCATGCTGAGAAAATGATCTTTTGTCTATAAGTGCTACATAGCTATTAAGCATTTTAGCATAGAAATACGATATTTTTCTTCTCCTGTATGTAGCTCTGCTTAGGCAGAAATAAGGTGTGGAAAGAAAAAAATAAAATCAGCATTTAAGCTTTGGATAGGAAGTTTAAAAAAACAGAGTCAACAAGGAGATGGTGTTTACACTGCAGAGAGAGAATTAAACAAGCATTTAAGTAGCATCACAAATGGCTGCCCCATTACAAAAATCAATGACAATGCCACACCTATGGCTGCCCCTTGGGTCACTCACTGAATTCAAAGTGCTGACTGTAAGCCGCAAACAAGAATTTGCCCCAGCAAACCCATAGCTGGGTTCCTTCCAGCTCTCTGGACAACCTGGGACACAGTCACACCACCTTCACACTAAGAAAAAAAACAAACCAACCAACCAAAAAACCCTCTTCCTTCTCTCCAGTCTAAATCTGCCTCTTTTAGTACAAACCCATCAGTCTTTGTCCTGTCACAACAAGCCCTGCACAGAAGTATGTACCCAGACTTCTAATCAGCTACCTTAAAGTCCTGAAAGGCCAGCAGAAGGTATCCCTGCAGCCTTCTCTTCTCCAGGCTGAACAACCCAAATTCTCTCAGTCTGGCGTCACAGCAGAGGGCTTCCAACCCCTCCCATCATTGCTGTGGCCTCCTCTGGCCTTGCTCCAACAAGTCCATGTCTCTGCTGTGCTGAAGACTCCAGAGCTGACCCCAGTACTGCAGGTGAAATCTCAGCAGAGAGGTGCAGAGAGGCAGAATCCCCTCCCTTTGCATGCTGCTCACACTAGGGATCAACCCAGGACATGTCTGACTTCTGGGCTAGAATGATGAAGGATGCTGATGAAGTAACAGGTTTAGTATGGCTTGCTTTATTTGCAAATTGTTCTTATCGAGTAGAACAATTCCATGCCTGGTTCTGCTTTAAAAAATAAATAAATTTTAAAATCCTTGAAGAATCTGAACAAAAATCAAGTTCAAGTGGCTGCCTGCAGCCATGCTCAGCAGCCAGAGCTGGCAAGGGAGGAGGAGCAAGAGAGACATCCTTCCCTTTACTATTCAAAGGTGTAAAGACTTCTCCATCATGACAGATTTTTTTAAGAAGCTATCACACATTCATAACACTAATTGATTTTCATAGAGAAGAGAGCAGATGAGGTCTCTTTGGGAACTGCCTGCTACATTTCTGCTTGAAAGGAGATCACTGCTGGTGTGCCTCTGCTCCTTCATAAAAAATTTAATTAACAATATCTCCAAGAAGGAACCCACGGTTAGGTCTCCAGCTATCATGTGACTACCAGCGCTCTGATGCACCACGGCAAATTAAACCTAAGCAAACGATACCTGTCACACGTCGAGCAGCCGGCACCGTGCCGTCTGGGCAGGTTCTCAAGGAGAAGCAGGGATGTGATGGGAAGCAGGAAAGCACACAAAGAGACTGCAAGATCACAGAATCACAGCGGTTGGAAGGCTCCTCTCGAGATCATCTACTCCAACTCCCTCTACCAGAGCAACTTCACCTAAAGCAGGTTGCACAGGATGGCATCCAAGCAGGTTCGGAATGACTCCAGAGATGGAGACTCCACTACCCCTCTGGGCAGCCTGATGCCTGCATCCAGCCTGGCAGTGACAACTTGCTTTTCTAGCTGCCACTTTTGACAGCTACACGTTCCTGCTCGCCATCCGGCAGCGATGCCAGAAAGCAAAATGCTTTAAAAACCCGCAACTCTAGCTGATGATCTTCACAAATAAACATCTCGGGGCCAGAGGGATCTGCAGACATTAGTTCTTTGCTCTGGGATACAGAGGGACAGCGGCGTAAAGGGAGGCTGGCATGTCCCGAGGGAAAGGTGATGCACCGTCATCCCTTGAGCTGCGCCAGGAATAGAAAGCCACCATGTGCCGGTCTGGAAGTCCCATCTGGCACAGCAATGGAGGAGAGGAGAGGAGACAAGACTGGATTTCTCTTCATCTCCACTGCCACCCTCACTGCCTTACCCCGTACGAGCTCTCATCCTAGGAGGATTTGTTCCTTCAACAAACTGCAAGCAGGGTGGGGAGAGATATGGAAATAGCAAGTGGTCCAACACTATAAACAGATCACCAAAATCACTTCTTGCATATGGACTCCAGGCTCACACACACTGTGAGGAAGAGCAGGTTCTAAAATTGTCCCAGCTGTAGAGTAATTAGCATTGGTTTGCAAGAGGGGCAGCAGATCTGGCCCGGGTTGTATTTTTAGCACCTGTTTTGTCATCCTTGGAAAAACTTTCACAGTTGCAGCCAAGCTACCAATAGGCTTGATTTATTGTCTGTAATGTCCCAACTTGAAAAGGTTAATCACCGTTATTAGTCTGGGAAATGAGCGAAGATTATCACATGAGTGCTGACATTGACATTGGGAGCAGTGTACACTGGGAGTTGGGTACACCGGGAGCTGTGTACACTGGGAGGAAGGCTTGGCACTGCTTGGGCACCACCACCATTTGACCTGACAGAACCACAGGGCCTTTGGCCACTGTCTGCAGGACAGGGAAGTCACCAAGTGTGAAGTGCCTCCACAAAATGAGATGACGTAAAAACCACAAACCAAGCTTTTAAAAAGTACAACTTCAGATACTGCCACAAGTATTAGCAAGGCACCACCTGGAGCTGTTATGGAAAATTTTTGTTATTGAGGCAGTTTTAGTTTCACACACCTAAAAAAATTCAGTTCATAGAATCATGGAATGCTTTGTGTGTGAAGGAATCTTTAAAGCTCATCTAGTCCAAGACCCCTGCAATTACAGCAGGTTGCTCAGAGCCTCAAACAACCTGACCTGGAATAGTTCCAGTGATGGGGCATCTACTACCTCCCTGGGCAAACTGGGACAGTGTCTCACCACCCTCAGTATCAAAAACTTCTTCCTTCTTTCCAGTCTGAATATCCCTCGTTAAGTTTAAACCATCATTCCTTGTCCTCTCACAACAGGTCCTGCTCAACATTTTGCCCCCAACTCTCTCAGCAGAGGGCTTCTAGCCCTCTCATCATTCCTGTGGTTTCCTGGGGCCCTGCTTCAACAGCTCCATGTCTCTGCTGTGCTGAGGACTCCAGAGCTGGCCCCAGTTCTGCAGATGGGGTCTCAGCAGAGAGGAGCAGAAGAGCAGGATCCCCTCCCTCCACCTGCTGCCCACACTGCTGGGGATCAGCCCAGACACAGCTGGCTCTGGGCTGGCAGTGCGCAGTGCTGGCTCATGTCCACCTCTTCACCCCGTGGGCCATGCTGTGCCAAGGGCCACAAGCCTGGCAGAGCTGGGTCTGACGAGAAGGTTTTGGAAGCAGGGTTAGAGAAGGATGCTGGAGCAGCTGCACAAGCAGCATCCTATCCACATCTGCAGCACTTGTAGTGATTTCAGTAGAGGTGATGGTCCACAGCTTCAGCGTGGGACTGAGCTGTGACAATCACTCTTGTTCACCTCAGAGGGAGCCTCGCTTCAGTCTCAGGTAAATTTATCCTTAAGAATGAGCTGCAGACTCCAGTGATGCTGAAGCTCTTCTGAAAGGAAGGGCGGGGGAGGAAAGAGAACATTACAAATATACTATCTACCTAGCTTGTCTCCACAACAGTTGGCAGCATTATCTTCTTCAGCAGTTCAAAAAGAAAAAAAAAAACCACCCATCAAAAAAACCCACACCACCAAGCCACCACCACTAATAGGATGCAATAAGTAATATTTTTATGTATGTTACATTAGCATAAACACCATATCCTTGTTCAAAAAGCCCCGTCAAACCAGCAACCTGGAAAAATAGAGCTCCTGAGCTCCCTGTTGCATTCTTGTCTGTGTTCTGCAACCACCAGAAAAGGAGCAAAAATCACTACTGGCAAAAGCCAACATCATCCCATTTCCAGTGAAAAGGCCCTGTATGTACCAGCAGCTTGATGGTCCTGCCACAGGCTTACACGTGAAAAATCCCACAGGCTCCAACAGCTCTGGGATGTGAAAATATTATTGTGGAGTAGCAAACTGTAAAAAGCATTTGCAGAAATAAATAAAACTGAGAAAAGATGACAAGAAGTTCTTAAATAGTTGAAAATTAGACTAAGAAGTTTGGTCAAAAATTAAAACTAAATCACAGTATTTAATTGTTGTAATGGATGTGCCATCAACAAGTTACTCAATGACACTCTTTGCTCTATTTCCATATGACTACAAACTTGGTTTTCCTTGTGTTGGAAGTTCATTCTAATCTGAAATACGGTATCCAAAACCCAAACACTGGATCTACTTTGGGATCTACTTAACATTCCTTTCCAAAACAAAGAGAATCACAGATTGGTAAGAGTTGGAAGGGATGTCTGGAATTCATCTAGTCCAAGCACTCTTCTAGAGCCGAGGCACCCACAGCAACTTGCCCATGATCATGATGTCCAGGTGGGTTTGGAATCTCTCCAGAGAAGGAGACTCCATAACCTCTCTGGGCAGCCTGTTACGGGACTCAAGCATCCTCTCAGCAAAGAAGTTTCACTTCCTCTTTAAATGGAACCTCCTAGGTTCCAGTTTGTGCCCACTGCCCCTTGTCTTGTCACTGGATATCACTGAAGAGTCTGGCCCCATTCTCTTGCCCTGCCACACCCTTTAGCTTTGGTTGAGTATTGAAAAGATCTCCTCTTAATTATGTCCTGCAGTTGTTGGTTACGGATCCTCTTGAAAGGAGGCTGTAGCAAGGCAGAGGTCAGTCTCTTCTCCCAGGTAACAACTGGCATAATGAAACTGCCTTAAGTCGTGCCAGGGGACATTTAGCTTGGATATTGGGGAAAAACTTCTTCAGTGTAAGAGTGATCAAGCCCTAGGACAGGCTTCCCAAGAATGTGGTGGAATCTCCATCTCCGAATGGTTCAAAAAATGTGCAGAAGTGGTGCTGAGGGACATGGCTTAGTGGTGGCCTTTGCAGTGTTAGCTTAAGGGTTGGACTTCAAGGTCTTCTTCAACCATTATGATTCTATGTGTTTGTACAGTGGGAGACACTTCAAGAATTGACTTCAAACAAAAACAACCCCAAGTGTCCATTAACATCTCCACAGTTATTTTCAAGGTACAGGAATATTGCAAAACACCCTCCTGTTTATTGTGTAGAGTAAATTTTAGGATCTTAAGAACAGGCTTTAATTTCACCATTTTCATGCAATCAACACTGTCTTGGTGATTTTTTTTTAACAGATTCAAACTTGAAAAAGACCTGTGTTTACATTAGTCATTAAAAATTGAGTTCCTCTGTAACAAGCAACTGTAGCAGCTATTTTTCTGTCTTTTTATTTATTAAGCAGTGCAGTCCAGTGGTAAGGAAGACATGCAAATACAACATGAAACATTTATGCTCAGCAAAACATCTCAACAAATAAATTTTTTAAAAAAGCAGAAATGAAACTTTCTTTTGAGAAGTACAGGGAAGATAGAGGTGAGTAGCTAAAATCCTGAAGGGAGCACCAGTAATAGGGTAAAAAAGAAACCTCCAACAATGCAGAAAGGTCAGAGTGTGGCCTCCATTTAATTCATTATTTGAGAGGCCTGTCATTCAAAATCAGAGAATCACAGAAAAGGACTCTAAAGACCATCTAGCACCAAATCCACTGCCATGGGGCAGAGACACCTTCCACTAGAACAGATTGCTCAAGGGCTCATCCAGCCTGGCCTTGAACACCTCCAGGGAGGGGGCGTCCACAACCTCCCTAGGAAACCTGTTCCTGTGTCTCAGCACCTTCCCAGTAAAGAATTTCTTTTCAACTCCAGTCTAAATTTCCTCTTTTCCAGCCTAAAGCCATTGCCCATCACCCTGTCACTACAAGCCAATGTAAAAAGTCTCTCCCTGGTGTTCTTGCAGGTCCCCTTCAGGTACTGGAAGGCTGCTATAAGGTCTCCCCAGAGCCTTCTCTTCCCCAGGCTAAACAGCCCCAAAAATGTGAGCGGAAGTTTAGCAAAGATGAAAAGATTTAAAAATTCCATTCCCAAAAGGCTACTCAGAATTGGAGGTGGTATCAACTATTTTCCCTTTGTCTTGCTCTGGGGAAAAAAAACCCCAAAAACCCAAAAAACTCACAACACAAAATCCAAGCAACAAAGCAAACAAACAAATAAAAAAGAAACACAACAAAAAAACCCAACCAAAAAACCCCAACCACACACATGAAACACAACAACAACAACAACAAAAGCTGCAACATAAAAAAACAACCACAACACTGGGGTGGCAGGAGGGGTGGGGTGTATGCAAACCATATGTTTTCCTGAAATGCTCCAGGATGGCAATTCAGTGGTTAAAGAGTTAAGAAACACTTTAAAACTATCTCACCCTGATATGCTGAGAATTTGCTGGGATCTCACCGCGAAATGGGTGATTCTTACATACCATATGTTCTGCAAACACTCACAACAACACAGAGGGGAGTTGGGGATGGAAATCCACCTTGGCTGCTGAGTTTCCCTGCTTTCTCTGAAGCAATGGAGTTCAATGGACAAAACTGGTGGAAATCCAGCAAATCTCACTCCATGGCACCAGCCTCAGCTTTACCCATGAGGAAGACAGGGTTCTCCCCAGACTTTGCCATCCACTGCAACACCTGCTATCATAGCTGCATTGTCCTCGGTGTCACCTTTCTGGCCTGGGCTTCTCCATCCTCCAATGGGGCAGGGCAATAGAGCTGGGAAATCTTGGAGGAATGTCTGGAAATGGGTTGTCACAACACTGCAGTCTGAAAGAAATACTGCAGCACTCTCAGAGGATGTAAGACTGGACCTAAAGATAACACTGGAGATGGTTTCACAGAATCAAGAATGATGTGGGTTGGGGGAACCTTTAAAGCTCATCTAATGCAACCCCTTGCAGCCTGCAGGGTCATCTTCAACTAGACCAGGTTGCTCAGAGCCCCAAACAACCTGACCTGGAATAGTTCCAGGGATAGGGCATCTACCATGTCTCTGGGCAACCTGGACCAGAGTCTCATCACCCTTAGTGTAAAAAATGTCTTCCTTAGATCTAGTCCAAATCACCCTTTTTTCTTCTGGTCTGTCCTTTCCTCCACAAGTGGTAGCTAGTACATTATAACCAACCCTAGATCAGATACCAACAAAGACAAGGCAGATGAATGTTTACTACATTCAAAAATTGACGTAAATGCAGACATCTCTCTCTTGCTGTGAACTTCCACTTGTCATAAACCTCCACTTGTCACAGACACAATGCCAGGCAAATCCATTAGATTTCTTTACCTTAACTACAGTGGGCATGCAGAATAATAGAATCATAGAATCATTTGAGTTGAAAGGAATTTTAAAGATCATCTAGTTCAAATCTCCCCACCATGAGCAGGGTCACCTTCCACTAGATCAGGTTTCTTAAAGCCTCATCCAATCTGGCCTTAAATGCCTCCAGGAAGGGAACATCCACAACTTCTCCAGGCAATCTGTTCCAATGTTTCCCCATCCTCACTATAAAGAATTTTTCCTAATATCCAGCCTAAATCCACCCCCTTCCATGTCAAAGACATTGCTCCTTTGTCCTGTCACTACAGGGCCTT
>VWYK01118727.1:0-23374 GCA_013399775.1 Semnornis frantzii | reverse complement strand
TGAGGGAAACCTTCTCTCTCTCTCCAGCACCCTGAAATGAGGTTGCAGCGAGGTGGGGGTTGGTCTCTTCTCCCTAGTATCAGTTGATAGAAAGAGAGGAAATGGCCTGAAATTGTGCCAGGGAAGGTTTATCTTTCCTGAAAGAGTGTCCAGGGATTGGAACAGGCTGCTGAGGGAGGTGGGGTGAGGGGGGTCACTGTCCCTCGAGGTGTTCAAGAAACATGTGGATGTGGCACTTTAGGGCATGGTTTGCTGGCCATGGTGGTGTTAGGTTAATGTTTGGGCTTGGTGATCTTAGAGGTCTTTTCCAACCAAAACAATTCCATGATTCTAAAATGTTCATGCTGCAGGAATGGTAGAAAAAGAAATGAGAATAGAAAAAACACAGCGATCGAACTCACTACATCTGTAAACTGTGTATTCACATGCATTATTTTACACATTTAGCTATCTCAAGAAATTACACAGAGACACAGTTAGGAATTTGTCAGTTCAGCTGACAGATCCAGCAACTCATAAAATTCAGCCATGAAGAGGAAAGAAAATAAGAGAGGCACAGTTAGAAATAGAAAGCTTTTGAAATGAATGTCTTATCTTCATCCTCGGTGAAAATAGTCAAGGGTTTTTTTTCATGATCACAGGTTGATAAAAGTCCACTGGTATTATATCAGATTAATTGACTTTGACAGAACTACATGGATTAAACCAACTAAACAACTAGCCTACTGGAAATTAAAATAGTGAAAAACACAGTGATTTAAATTCAATAAAACTTTTAGATTTGTACAGCATCAGTGTGCTGAACAGTAAGGCAAAATTTCACCTTTTCATAAAGTTGCTGGAACGAGATAATTAAGCTTAGTCACCGGTTTGTAACCAAATAGATATGAATTTTACTATTACTAGTGGTAAAAAAAAAAAAAAAAAAAAGAGACCATTACTAAAAAATGGCAGGCTCCAAGGTTGGGGAGAACCCAGTTTTACTGTAGGCATCATAGTCTTCCCAGAAACTGGCTCAGAGTAACAGCTGCACATCGTAAATCTCCCCTATCCAAACTCTTGAAGAAGACCAGAGCTGCCAGCCTTGGGATACAGAGAAACATAGGGAGGCTGGTAAATGTTCCTACTGGAGGGAAGCAGCAAGCACTAGGAACATCTATTTCTCTATAATGGTTTGCATTACCAATGAGTTTTTTTCTGTAGGAAGTAGAAAATGTGGGTTATTAGGCAGTTAAAAGATTAATGTGACGGAAACAGTGCCATCTATGAGGTTTTTCTTTATACACACAGCAATGTTCGATTGTGAGGGTTTCATTAGCAGTCTGAGCTCCAAGATGGGAACATGCTTCCCTTGGGGTGGAATCTTAGAGTGACTGAGGCCTGTCCACTGAGCTGAGCACTGCCCACACAATCTGCATTTTTTCCTTTCCTAGCAGATAATTCAACCAAGTAATGGGAACTGCTGTGATTAAGTTCATCTCATCAAGCAAGAGTAACACTATGTTAGAAGTGACCATACATGTCCTTGGGACCATAGATAACCGGGTCTAGGCTAGAATCTTATTCTCCATGACCACCTTATTGTAGAGAGGAGTCCATATGTGTACAGGTACTGTGTACAGTTCTGGAGTCCCCAGCACAGGAAGGACATGGAACTGTTGGAGTGGGTCCAGAGGAGGCCACGAAGATGATCAGAGGGCTGGAGCAGCTCTGCTATGAGGACAGGCTGAGAGAGTTGGGACTATTCAGCCTGGAGAAGAGAAGGCTTCCAGGAGACCTTATAGTAGCCTTCCAGTATCTGAAGGGGGCCTACAGGAAGACTGGGGAGGGCCTATTTACAAGGTCTTGTAATGACAGGATGAGAGGCAATGGATTTAAACTGTCAGAGGGGAGATTTAAACTGGATGTTAGGAGGAAGTTCTTTCCAGTGTGGGTGGTGAGACACTGGCACAGGTTGCCCAGGGAGGTTGTGGCTGCTCCCTCCCTGAAGGGGTTCAAGGCCCGGTTGGGTGAGGCTTTGAGTGACCTAGTCACTAGTGGGAGGTGTCCCTGCCTATGGCAGGGGGTTGGAATTGGATGATTCTTGAGGTCCCTTCCAACCTTACCATTCTATGATTCTATGATTCTATGATATCCATGTAGTGTCCTTGTGTAAAATATATTTCTGGAACCTTTGGCTTGGTGATTTGAATAGATGAGTCTTTTGTTTGGCCTTTTATATATGCATTAAATACTGTTAGGAAACTAATGAGCTTTACATATCGGGAGATCATATCTTCCATTGTCACAGTGTTTTAAACCAGCAACACAATACTTAATGTCACTAGGTGAAGTATCTTTGTCATTAGTTTTATGGCCATATTCACAAACTTACAACAATCATAGAATCACATACTGGTAGAGGTTTCGAAGGGACCTCTGGAGATCATCCAGTGCAACTGTCTGGGACACCCACAGCACGTTACCCAGGAACACAGTGTCTAGGTGGGTTTTGAATGTCTCCAGAGAAGAAGACTCCACAACCACTCTGGTCAGCCCGCTCCAGGGCTCCAGCAACCTTACAGCAAAAAAGATTTTCCTTCTGATTAGGTGGAACCTCTTGGGTTCCAGTTTGTGCCTGTTGCTTCTTGTCCTGTCAGTAGGCAGCACTGGCAAGAGTCTGGCCCCACCCTCTTGCCCCCCACCATTTAGCTCTTGCTGAGCATAGAGAAGAACCCCTTTTAGGCTGCTGTTCTCCAGGTTAAACAGCCCCAGGGATCTCAGCCTGTCTTCCTGTGCTTGGTGTTTTCGGTGTGGTACATGATAATTACATGATTGCATGGAAAAATAAATAAGAACCATTTTCTCACAATTTCTATAAAGCCAGTCTTATTCCAGCAGTGGCTCAAAACACCACATCTGCTAGCAGTGCTTCTTTAATGCTCAAGGCCACTGCTGCAGAACAGTCTTATTTTTATAAGCTTGATGGAAAGATTAGGTGTCAAATTTAATAAACCCTTTGGCTCTTTTTCTATTATTCTACACCACGGGTTCCCTCTGCTTTGAAGTAAAGTATTTTTTCATTTGGGGGTGGCAATAATCCAAATATATGAACCACCATATATCATTTGATCTAATTTGCACTGACTGGCAGGTTTAAAGCTAACCTGTATTAATGAATTTCTGCATATGTAATAAAAGTGGTTCAGGCAGACGAGGGTAAAAATCTTATTAGTGAAGTATAGGGAAAGCTGTGTTTGGATGAACAAGATTTTCATTTCTTCTGCACTAAAAAAAATCCAAAAACTGGCTATGACTCCAGGTTTAAGGAAAACAGCTCAGATAGCTTGGCTAATAAGTGAGTCAGTAAACTGACTAGCCAGTGCCTACACATTGTCTCCTTCTCTCATTTACACAAGCCCTTCAGATGAGATTACCTTCAAGTTGAGCTTCATAAGAATCCTTTGTCAGTATAGCAATGCTGACATCTCTAAAATGTTTGTTTACCCAAGACTCAAATGTCTCAGTGGGAATGTACTGGCTCTGGATAGACTTGTGCAACAATACATCTTGGAGGGGGTCTCTGTATGGCTTCATAATCACAGAGTAATGAATAGCTTGGTAGCTGCAGTCATCTGGGTTGTGTGAAATTATATTTAAGCCTGTAGTCTTAATCAGGTAGAACTCAGACATGGGTCTCATGTACAATCTGTGCAACCATATTATTAGCCTGATAACTCTTGCTTTTACTCATGAAGATGCCTTGGTTTCACCTAGGCTCTGAACAAAATCCAGAAATCTCAATTTTTTACAGGGTGCAAAGCTTCATGCATGTAGACCTATGTATGATAATTACTCAAAGGGAATGAATGACCTTGACATGAGATTCATAGAATTGTTTAGGTTGGAAGGGACGTTAAAGACCATTTAGTTCCAACCCCTCTGCCATAGACAAAAACACCTCTCACTAGAGCAGGTTGCTCAAGGCCTCATCCAACCTGGCCTTGAACACCTCCAGGGAGGGTACATCCACAACTTCTTTGGGCAACCTGTTCCAGTGTCTCACCACACTCACTGGAAAGAATTTCTTCCTAATCTCCAGTCTAAATCTCCCCTCTTCCCCTCAACCCTCCATATTTCAAAAATTTTAGGACAACTGTGACTTGCTGGAAGATGGATCCTTGGGGTTCTTGTCTTTATTTTCAGCATCTGTTTAGTACTCTTTTCTTTATTGAAAGAATTAGAAGAAGGAATCAGTTTCTCATGGAATAAAAGAAAGTATTATTGTGTCTTGGCAGAAACTTGTTGATTATGTTCCATTTACAAAAGTCTCTGCGACCTGAGAGCTCAGCAAGGTCAGAAGACACTTAGACAGCAAATATGACTCTCATCCTGTAACTCGTAATGCTGCAGTATTTTATGTACAGTTTTTTCCTCTCAATTACATTTCATCCACTGAGCTAAACCTTAATTTAAATTTGCCCATCTAACACTGTTGCCTACAGCTTCACAGACTCGATTCTAGATGAGGTGAAAATTTCCTACACTTGAAAAAAAAAAAATTAAAGAGAAAGAAAAAAGAGCAAAGAATAAAGGCTGATAATGGAGTGCAGGTGGAACTCGTTTGGAGTAATGAGCTTCTGAATAGATGTTTTGCAAACAGAACACTTTTTGTGACCTAACAACTCATCCAATTCACATGCTGCTCCTAAATGATTCCTTGTGTTCCTTTGGAACTCAAGTGGAAACGAAGATTTCTTCTGATGATGGTGGTGCTTCAGAAAGGGTTGCACAAATTAGCAAGCTGCCATTTAAATGGGAAGATCCACTTATTCTCCCTTCTTGTGCTTGAGCCGCTCTTACTTTGTGCCCACCTACTCAGTCAGAGAGATTGAAACGATACTGACAACGAAATGAGTTTGGGAACTAGAAGTTTGGAATTATTTCGGGCACATAAATAACAGTCACTCAATTCTGTCATGGCCACGGTGGCTACAGGGCAGCTCACAGGGCTCTGTAACAACAATGTTCAGAGAGCTCAAGTTCACAGTTCGGCTTGTATGGAGTACTACTTAATTCCACGGTGGCTATCCTTCTGTGTAGGAAAATACACTGCAAGGAGGGGAACAAAGTGTTGTGAGAGCTCCTGTGTACAGAAATTTAATACTAAACCACACAGGACATGGAACACTCTAACGGGCACAGACACAAGCACTCCAGTGGGGCTTCACTATCCAGTACATCCTGTCAACTGCTTTTTGGGCTTCTCAATGGACCCTTCTGGCCTCTGACACTACTCCTCTAATAAGGCTCATCATTAGCTACAAAATATCTACATTCTATATTACTGAATGTATAATACATTCCCAAACATCACTAGCCACTTGATTTCTGAGTCATTAGTTGGAATGACTCACAGTATTTCCCTGAATGAAAAAAAATAAGGGGTGGAAAAAGACAGTATAAAATGCAGAAGGAGCATCTGCAGTTTCTTTCTTGTTGTCCTAAGGAAGCAATCACCCTTTCAAAGTATCCCTATGTCATGATCCTAAATTCCAGTCTGATTCGATAGGATATGATTATCCCTCACATAAGGAAAAGTGAAGATGGACAGCAGAACCATATGATGAAAATTTTACAACACAAATAAGAATCTACAAAACAGAGTAACAGCAAGACCTGAGAGTGATTAAGGATAATGCATTAGCCATCTGCACAATGTCTGGTAGCAACAAGCAGATAAACAAAGTCTTGGCATGTGTGACGTCCCTAGAATGGAGATGTATAAATAGGGATTTAAATATTCACCTATAGAGCAATAACAAAGCCTCATTTGGAGCAGTATTTTATGTACAGTGTTGGGTTTTTTTTTGTTTGGGTTTTTTTTGTTTGTTTTTTTTTTTTTCTTTAGGATGTTACATGAAGACTGTATGAGGCTGGAAAAGATCAAAAACCAGTGACAGAAGGTACTTAGACTAACATTGGAAACAAAGGAAATGCTTCATAAGGAGTGAGAAACCAGACTCTGTCGGTATGCACAAAAGAAACAGAGACCTTGGAGAAAAATCTAGGAACTAAAATACCCTCAAAAGGAAAAGACAGATGCCAGAGCAAGGCATTTAAACAAAATAACAGCTAATTGAAAAACAAACATGTAAGAGTTTAAATGAAAGTAGAGATCAGTAGCCAGGAGTAATTTGGACAGAATTAGGACATGCACAAATAGCTGTCACATGCTGCAAAACAAATGATTGTGCATCAGCTCAAAGAACCAGTGAGCTGGCTAATCAGAGCCAGGTTGTGTCCATGAAGGAACTTCAGGAAAGTAAACAAATTTATCTTCCTACCTTGGATAAAACTGAATCACAGAATCTCAGACTGGTAGAGATTGAAAGGGACCTCTCAGGATCATCCAGTCCAACCATCCTGCTAAAGCAGGGTCACCCACAGCAGGTTGTCCAGGGTCACAATATCTAGGTGGGTTTGAGATCTCTCCTGAGAAGGACATTCCACAACATCTCTGGACAGCCTTTTCCAGGGCTCTGGCACCCTCATAGCAAAGAAGTTTCTCCTTATGTTTAGGCAGAAACTCCTGGGTTTGTGCCCTCTGCCTCTTGTCCTGTCACTGGGTACCATTGATGCGTCTGGACCCATCCTTTTGTCCCCCACCCTTTAGCTCTTGCTGACCACTAAGAAGACCCCCTCTTGGTCTGCTTTTCTCCAGGCTAGACAGCCCCAAATGTCTCAGCTTTTCCTCCTCACAGAGATGCTCCAGGCCCCTCAGCATCTTTGTAGCCTCAGCTGGATATTCTCAATTTGTTCCCTGCCTCTCTTGAACAGGGGAGCCCAGAACTTAGCCTATTACTCCAAGTGTGGCCTCACTAGGGCCGAGCAGAGAGGAAAGGGAATCTCTCTCAATCTGCTGGACACACTCTTAATGCAAATCCAAACGTCTCCGTATTAACAGATTCAAAAAATAATTCAGCCTCTCTGGAATGGATTTAACTTTGGTTGTGCAGAGCATGCTATGTGACATGATCTGCAGTTCAACAGTAAAACCCATCCCTAGCAAAAAATTTTAGGACTTGTTTTAAAAGATACACTTGCAGTAAAATTTAATGAGAAGAATACTGGTGATAGGGGGAGAATAGTTGAATTTTATAAGGTAGAATACAAAAAGAAACTTTTCCTGTAACCTCTATGCAAAAATTCATGGCACAGATAGTCCCAAAGCAAAATATCTTAATAATATGAGACTGCTTAATTAAACTGCTTTTCTCTAGCTGCTGCTGCACATAACGAGACTATCATGAAGGACCAAATAAAAACCCCAACAACTTGTTTTTCAGGAGACCTCAGAGCCATTAAAGATTTTGAAAGGGAAACAAGTGGAGATCTGCCCTCTCTTTTAAGAGGAATTAATTCCTAAATGGAGTACTGCCTTAGTTTTCAGGTTCATGGATTCATAGAATGGTAGCTGCATCTTAAAAATCATCTAGTTCCAACCTCTTTGCCTTGGGCAGTAATACTTCCCACTAGACCAGGTTGCTCAAGGCCTCATTCAGCCTGGTCTTGAACACTTCCAGGAAGGGGACATCCACGACCTTCCTGGTCAACCTCTTCCAGTGTCTCAGCACTCTCACTGGAAAGAATTTCTTCCTAATCCCCAGTCTAAATCTGCCCTCTTCCATCTCAAAGCCATTGGCCCTCATCACTACAAGCCTTTGCCAAAAGTCCCTCCCCAGATCTCCTGTAGCTCCCTTCAGATACTGGAAGACTCCTAAGAGCCTTCTCCTAGCTGAAAGTCCCAACTTTCCAAATCTGTTTTCATAAGGGAGGTTCTCTAGCCCTCTGATCAACTTTGTGGCCTCCTCTGGACCCACTCCAACAGTTCCGTGCTGGGTGTCCCAGATCTGGACACAGTGCTCCAAGTGGGGTATCAGCAGAGCAGAGTAGATGGGCAGAGTCACCTCCCTGTCCTACTGGTCACACTTCTTTCGATGCAGCCTAGGACATGGTTGTGTCTTCTCAGGACTTAAAATTCCTAATCCAAGATCAGCAAATTCCTAATCCAAGATCAGCAACTAGTGGAACAGAGATTAAAGAAAAGGAATGGAACAGAAGGTTCCTGTTCTTAGTAATGGAGAGTATGAGCTAAAAACAACAGTAGATTGCCATTTTCCACTGACAGAGTTTATCTGAGCAGAGCTGGCTCACAGCTTTGCAGCTCTGTTGGCAAATTTTGCAGAGATAATAGAAAGGATTGTGGACAAGGTGAGAAAAGAGAAGGGTAGCACTTTCCCTTTTCTTTGCATGGCAACTGCCCCTTTGACTCATAGAGCATTGGGTTGAAAGGGAACTTAAAGCTCATCTGGTCCAACCCCTGTGCAGTCAGCAGGTACATCTGCAGACTAACAACCTGACCTGGCACAGTTTCAGGGATGTGGGATCTATCATTGCTCTGCGCAACTCCAGCCAGGGTCTCACCACCCTCTGTCAAACAGTTCTTCCTTCTCTCTAGTGTAAGTCTCTCTCTTTTAGTTTAAGCCATCACCTCTGGTCCTGTCACAACAGTCCTTCCCCAGCTTTCTGATTGTCCCCTTTAAGCACTGAAAGGCCACCAGAATGTCTCCTAGAATCTTCTCCAGGTTGAATGATCTAAATTCTCTCAGCCTAGCCTCACGGCAGAGGGTTTCCGGCCCTCCATCATTGCTGTTGTCTCAGCTGGCCCCACTCCAACAGATCCATGTCTATCCTGTGCTGAGAACTCCAGAGCTGGCCCCAGCACTGCAGGTGGGACCTCAGCAGAGTGGAACAGAGGGGCAGAATCCTCTCTCTCCACCTGCTGCCCATACTGCTGGGGATCAGCCCAGGAGATGGTTGGATTGTGGGCTGAGAGTACACATTGCCAGCTCATTTCCAGCTAACCCCTGGCCCAGTTTATCCTCAGGTTAATTGATATTCTCTGGACTTGTTTTACATCTTTCGTGTAAATTATTATCTTCTGGTTTTTCTGAAGCTCTGGTTTATACATTTTTCTTGTAAGCAAATTTAAAATACCTAGATGTAGGCATAGGGCACAAAAGGGAGTTTCATGGGGAAGGCTAAGGTCCACTTGAAGTTCTACCCATATACTTGGGAAAAGGATCTTTTGTTAGATTTATAAACATGTCATCTAAGGCATGGAGATCAGAAGGAGGGAGTGAAAACCCCAAGTGCTGGTCTGTGGTGATCTTTGGTGGTTTGCTTCTGCAAAGACATTGTGGAGGAAAAGAAAAGCTGAGATTTTAAGGCGAAAGCCATAATTAAATAGTTTGGGCAATGTAATCATAAATAAAGTGTATCTGAGGTTACACCCTGCCAGACAAAGCTGTGACTTTATCATTCTAATGCAGAATGTAGGAACTTATTTTGTTTTCAGATATGAGATTTGTTGTTATGTCAATAGTGTCACACTTTCTACTGGAAAACAAATGTGATCAGCATCAGCAACAAGAAGTGCCATCTGCTGCAAAAATGGAATGTATGCCATCATAAAGAAGTCTTTTAATAAGTGAGCTCTATTTATACATCAATAGACATTAATGTATGCTAACAGGGTGAGGGAGAGACAAACTATGAAGACTAAAGGTTCAAGATTTGTAGTACTTGCCGGTCAGAATCAGGACCCTCAGTTATTTGATGATGCAAACAAATTTTCTCTTCACTTTAAAGATAAAATTACGCTTCAATCTAAATCAATAGCAAATATTTGCCTGGCAAAGCTGGTGTGGCCACTGCGAGATAAATTTTCAGCTGTTAATGGAGAAGTCTTCCACTAACTGCATCATCTGCATTCCCACTCAGCAGTCAGGAGTAGCAGGGTTATATCTTACATGTGTCGAAAGGGAAGGCTGCAGGGGTTTGGAAAGGCTGTACTAGAAATGTTTGCTGAAAACATCTCCTGCCTCTGTCACCCTGAAGACTACAACACAGGCAGAACTGCTTTCGTAGACAACATATCCCACCATGATGTAAAGTTTGGCAGTGTGAAAACTGGGACAGGAAAAAAGAAAAGATTTCTTTTATTCTTTAAGCTGATAAAAACTGTTTGGGCAAAACAGAGAGTGTACTAGTCAAAGTTACTCAAGCACTGGTGTTTGATCTTATTCAGTGATCTGGACTTTGTTGTTCAAGTACACAATGGGGCAGATGTCCTATCCCTGGAACCATTCCAGGTCAGATTGTCTGGGGCTCTGAGCAACCTACTCAAGTTGGAGGTGTCCCTGCTGACTGCAGGAGGATTGGACTAGAGGACCTTGAAAGGTCCCTTCTAACTCAATTGATTCTGTGATTCTCTGATGTTAAGTGCTATGCCACTACCTATGAGATAAATAAAAGAGAAGCTCCTGCCATTCTCTGGGCTTGGCTTGAAATATGCAGTTCCATTTTGATACACTTAATTTCTCAAGTAATGAAAAATGGAGCATAAGAAGAGGTGTTGAAAAGAACAAATATCCAGTCTTCTCTTTGGCCCTTTTGTATTCCTTCAATTAACCTACTATAAAAAATTAATAGATCATTTTATTATGGGTTTGGTCCTTTCTGAAGGAAAGAGGGGATGAGGCTGAGAGAGTTGGGCTCTTCAGCCTGGAGAAGAGAAGGCTTTGAGGAGACCTTAGAGTAGCCTTCCAGTATTTGAAGGGGGCCTACAGGAAGGCTGGGGAGAGACTATTTACAAGGTCTTGTAATGACAGGACAAGGGGCAATGAATTTAAACTGGCAGAGGGGAGATTTAAACTGGATGTTAGAAGAAAGTTCTTTCCAGTGAGGGTGGTGAGGCACTGGCACAGGTTGCCCAGGGAGGTTGTGGCTGCTCCCTCCCTGGAGGTGTTCAAGGCCAGGTTGGACAAGGTCTCGAGTGACCTGTGCTAGTGGGAGGTGTCCCTGCCTATGGCAGGGGGCTGGAACTAGGTGATCTTTGAGGTCCCTTCCAACCTTACAATTCTATGAAAAAAAAACCAAAAAACAACAAAACAAAACAAAACGCCAAAACCCAAACCTAAAATCTTTACCAAATCTTTAAAGAACAAAAACATTAGAAAAGATTTAGTGATGATTGAGAAGTAAATTTACTGAGCTTCTTGCAGGTGTAACTTCGGTGAAGCTTCAAGAGTTTGGGGTTGAATTTTGCTTGATATGTCTAAATTTAACTTCATTCAGTACCTCTTATTCTGAGGCACATGGACTCCCAAAGGGTGCTATGTGTTACTGTGTTTTGTAGTGTGATAGTTTTCTGGGATTTTAACAACAATAAAGTGCCAATTTTATTCCAAACATTTAACTGTGTCAGCTTGCCACTGGTTGTGGCGTAAGAGTCTAGTGCCTTATGAGCAGAACCGTGGTGATATGTTCAAGTTTTTGATTTATGTCTCGTTTGACCTACCTTCCTGGGAAAACCACAATCTACAATTAAAGAGGAAATCAAAAACATTAATGAATGTATGCCAGTCTAAGCTTTATGAGAACTATCTAGAACATTGGCTGTGTCATTGGACCTGTATTTTTAAACTTAGAAATGGAAACACAGTCTTCTCATCAATGACAGAACTTAATTTGAGAGCAGAACAAGACAATTAGATTCCCAGATGACCAGACAATATTTAAAGTTTATAAATAACTGTGAGTCGTGTAGCAGAATATGCTACGGAAAAAACATTGCAGTTAGATGAGGGCCTCAGTGACTGGAAAAAGGGGAACATCTTTTAGCCCTTTTGCTGTCCTTATATTAATAGGCAATCTTATTTTGATAGCAAGCTTCTCTTTTCTGATGGGTTTCTTTGTGGAAGAGAAGACTGTGGTAAAATATTTGCTTACACTTTGTAAATTCTTGCACAGAGAAACTTCAGAGGCTGTGCTGCCTCCTCAAGATGAAGCTTTTAGGCAGTGCAGAAGAAACATGTAGACTCAGAAATGAGAAAATACTGCTGTTGTCTTTTAAAATTTACTGTCTTAGCAAAGTTATGAGGGAAGAAAAACATGACTCTATTGATCTGAATGTATGGGCTGCAGTTTGGCCAGGCAAAATGTTCTTCTGGATTGATTATTGTCTCTGGAGACTGATAGTATGAGCTAAAGAAAGGTAGTGGGCAACGAGCATTTGTATATAAGACAGCTTAAAATTTTAGTGCAAGATGTAGCATCTGTAACAGACCAGGAGATAGCCAGGTTTAATTCAGAAATCTTTACATTTTCAGCTACTGTCAGTATTTTAGATCAAGATAAAAAGGTAGCTACTGCTTTCTGCTTTCTTTCAAATATGTCATTCCATCATCATTTTTGAGTGACAGAACATGGCAGAGTACTGAAGTAGAGTACTGAAACAGAGTGTGAAAAGTAGCATTTAATTCAGTTCTACTCTGGGTTTCTGGGATTGTTTAGTCCTCAGAAGAGGAGTCTGAAGGGAATCCTCATCACCATCTACAACTACGAGGAGGACGAACTGAGGTGGGGATCTGTCTCCTCTAAAATGCAACAAGTGACAGAACAAGAGGAAACAGCCTCAAATTGTGCAAGGAGGGGTTTAGGTTGGGTATTATGAAAAACTTCTTTGCAGAAAGAGTTCTCAGGCACAGGAACAGGCTGCCCAGGGAGGTGGTGGAGTCACCATCTCTGGAGAAATCTAAAAGACACCTAGATGTGGTGCTGAGGGTGCTTAGCAGTAGTAGTAGATTGTGAGCTCTAGGCAAGTGGTTGGACCAGATGATCTCAAAGGTTTCTTCCAGCTTCAACAGTTCTATGATTCAGTCCTATGACTCTGTGTGGATTAGTGTCCTAACCTAAATCCAACAATCACTGCAAACTTCAGTATTCCTAACAGAGCCTGGGGTTCTACAGCCACAAACCAGCATTTTTTTGCACTTGTGTATTGAAATTATGGAGTCATTTTTGGATGATTTCCAGTGTAGGTAAAAAAGTGCTGATATTTCTAGACGCATGTAGTAAGGCAAAGAGGTAGCTTTCTAAAACAGTTACTCAAGGTGATCATTTATACGTGTGGTATTAAAAAAAATTAATCCTAAAAAGGGCAGTGTCAGTGATACTGGTCACCTAATTAATCATGAACTGTATTAAAATGCAACAATGTCCAATTAGGTTTAGCTCCTTACATACTGACAGGCCAAGAAATGCTGCCAATAAATATAAAGTTTAAGGATGAATTCCAATATCTTCTGTTTGTTCTGCAGATTGTTAAACTCCATTAGTTGTATTTGGCCAAAAAATGACATAAAAAGACAGATGTAACAATTTTGTGCTTTGTTTATACATTAGAAAAGAAGATACTTTTTTTTTTTTGCTCCCCAGAGAAGATTTAAACAGTCACTGATCTTAGTAAACAAATGCAAGAGAACCATAAGGGTGCTTCAGAGTTTTCTGGTCTAGATTTGGTAGGCAAGGAATTAAAAACAAAACAAACAACCCAAAACATAACAAACACCCATCCCCCCAAACAAACAAGCAACAAAACCAACAGTAAATAAACAAAACACCACAAATAAACAACAAAACCAAACAAAATCATCAGTAAATAAACAAAATACCACAAACAAACAAACAATGTCAACAAAAAACACACTCAGGAAAATACTTAACATTGACATTTCCTTTGCCAGGTTATGTGGGTTCTGGTTTGTTTCTGTTACAGATAAAAGTGGTTGTAAGAAAATAGGTCCTATGATTTTTTTTTTTAAGCTCAAAAGAGAAAAATAAAGCTTTTAAAATAAAGCTTAAAAAAATAAAGCTGTGAATAAAAAGCTTTTAAAAGAAATCTTTTACACTTTCCATTCATAGGTATTCTTACCGAGGCAGAGACTGTTTACAAAATCCTGTAATGATAGCATGAGGGCAAATGGTTTCAAATGGTTCAAACTAGAGAAGAACAGATTTAGAATGAATGCTAGGAACAAGTTCTGCACCATGAGGGTAGTAGAACACTGGAATAGGTTGCCCAGGGAGGTAGTTGAGGCCTCATCCCTGAAAATATTCAAGGTAAGGCTCAACAAGGATCTGGGAAACTTTGAAGTGTTGAGGATGACCCTGCTTACTGCATAGGAGATTGGACTAGATGACCTTTGGAGGTCCCTTCCAACCCAAGCTCTATGCCTGTCCTATCACACCAAAGACCCTCTTGCTTTGTGCACTTTGAGTTTCTCACATGCTTTCGCGTTCAGCAGACTTACCAGTTAATGGATTCTGCAGGGGAGACAATGCTGAGTAAAGCATCTCAGAGCTAAGTGCTTTGAGGGACGTGTGAAAGCCTGCAAATCTATTTCTTGGGTTTCTCTATATAATGGGCTATAAGTCAGCTCAGGTGTAGTATCAAAGTCTGTTGCTCCTGGAGAAAGTGAGAATAAAATCAAGGAGACTAATGGAACATAAAATGCTTGCTCATATCCCTGAGAGCTGTCTGTGCGGCTTTCCTTCTCTCCAGCACATGCAGACATACACCGCATGATCTGAGCCACGCTTTCTGGGGCACAGCATTTGCTGTCCCGTGCAAGTGAGTAAGCTGGAAGAAAGGAGTATGCTCTTAGTCATCTATTAACAAGCTGTCAGTTCTTCTTTGCACACCTAATTAAGCAAGACAAGAACAACTAAGTCTTAAAGCCTCAGCACACACCCTACACTAGTCTTAGGGTGGTGTAGGTTTGTACTTGGACTTGTAGGTGACTGATTAAAATAATAGCAGCAAAAATAGTAACATGAGCTGCACTTTGGATTTGAAATGTTTTATTTGACTTGAAAATAAAAATATGGTTTGTTTTTTGGTTTCTTTGTGAGATTGTTTTGGGGTTTTTGTTTTTTTTTGTTTTTTTTTGGGGGGGGGGGGATTGTTTTTTTTTAAACTCAGAGCAAAAATAATCGTGTTTAATTCACCCTTTCTTTTTTCACCCTATTTCATTCCTCTTCCTAGCCAAAACCCTCAAACCATTTTGTATCAACATTGTCATGAACTGTAGACTATTTTCCCAAATTCCCTCTCGCAAAGGACATTTTCTGAAACACCTGTAGTCACAGCTCATCCAGAGATGGAAAGAAATAGAATGATAAGAATCTTAGAATAATTTCCATTGAAAAAGACCTTTAAGAACATCAAATCCAACTTGAGTTGAATTAGAATCTAACTCTGACAAGTTTGTTGCTAAACTGTCCCTCAGCACCACATCTCTTCATCTTTGAAACGCCTCCAGGGATGGGAATTCACCCACATCCCAGAGGAGTCTGTTCCAGCAGTTGAGCACCCATCAGTGAAGAAGTTTCTTCTAATGTCCAAACTAAACCTTCCCTGGTGCAACTTGACACCGTTTCCACTCCTTCTATCTTTGCCTGGCAGAAGAGACTAATAACCCACCTTGTTATAACCTCCTTTCAGGTAATTACAAATGTTGGATTCATATAATTTAACACAATATTTACTGATGAAAAGCTTAACAAATTATAAATTTGGACTGTCAGGGGAGGAGTAAAGGAGACATTTGAATCTATATGCCTTTCTGATGTCCTTGACACACCAGAGCAATTTAAGACAACACTTAGGAAACCCACAATAGCTTGTGCTTTCTTTGCAGAGTTCAGGACTGAGCACAGGGAGCACCTTATATCTGGAAATAACCAAGAATTGTAATTAATGTTTCTCAAAGTATGACAAAATCAGCTGACAAAACTCTCTGAAGTTACAAATCATTGGGGAAAAAAAGTCAAGTCCACGCAGTTTTTCCACAGTTGCATTTGTTAATATGACTGCTTTAAAATAGTCAGAAGTGCCATCTGCTGCACTTAGAAGAATCCCACTCTCTCTCTCACCCATGGGTAGAAGGGACTCATGATGAAGCACTAGCATCTGTGTTTCTAGCAAAACAGTAAACTTGGCCTTTGGCTCAGATCAAAGTTAAGTGTAGTCCGCTGGCTGGATTTACCTTGGTTAGGGATTTATCCTCCTATATTCAGCTTTTCCTTCACTTCTCTTAGCATCCAGTTTGCTGAAAAGGGTTTTACATTGCACACATTAACAGAAATCATACTACATACCCTTTAGAGAGTTTATTTTTATATACTGATGGGTAAGATAGACTGAGAAACAAAAATAACCCAACAATGGTTCTTTGTAGTCTTCTGTGGATGTGTCTGGGAATGGTAAGCACAAGGGAAAAGAAAAAAAAAAAAAAATTGTACAGACACAGCAAATTTGGAAAGATAAGATTTTTTTTTTTCCCCATAGTGCTTCCAGCACCTCCTAAGGAAGAGCCTGTACTAAGCCATTTCCTAAATTTACAATGATAAACTCAAATACGTATCTCTGGGAAGGAAAATCACTATCAGACAGGTCTAGGGGAAAATCCATCCAGTTAGCTAAAATCATTTCAATGAGATGCCCATAGAATTACTCTTGCAGCAAGGAAATAAGAGCCGTGAGTACCTGAGCACAGCTGGTCAGCTTCTCTGCTGCTGCTGATCTGTTTTGTTCATGGTAATTCCTCCACCTGCTGCCATCTCACCTGTGATCTTGCTGGAATCTCTTCTAGAGCACAACCATGAACTCTGCTTTACTGGCAAATAAAATTTCTGCTTACATGCTTTGCAGTAATAAGTTAGTTAGATGAGCCACTTTTCTCTTGATGGCTTTTCATTTTCAAAAGACAGCCTGCTTGACGTTGCCAGCTGAACTCATGTAGAGTAGCTGTATTTCCTTTTCCTCAGTGAACATTTCCCTACTGAAAAGCAAGCTTTTCAGTACCATAACAATGAAAAATGATGTCAATTTTACTTAGCCTCATCAGAAGGTTCCATATAGGCATGGCAGTGCCTACCTCTGATAACATTTTATTAGCAAGTGATTTGATAACTGAATAGCAGAACATATGTTTTGCTGAACATATGAAAATTTCATATATGTCAGCTACATACCATGAGTACAAACTCATTTGTCATTAAAGAACAACATTTAGTACTAATGAATTAGCTGTGTGTAAGATGTAACGGTACTCCTGGTAGGATTCGGTTCAGAAAGAATCTTGAGTAGGAACTTTTCAGCTCACTGAACAGGAAAATGCCACCTACACTTAGAATCATAGAATTGCTTGGGTTGGAAGAACCCTTCTAATATCATTGAGTCCAACCATCAACCTAAGACCCCTATGACCATTGAACCACATCCCAAAGTGCCACATGCATATGTTTCTTGAAGACCTCCAGGGAGGATGACTTCACCACCTCCCTGCATAGCCTGTTCCAATGCTCGAAGTGCCTTCTTAGTGGTTGCATCTCGCCTAGAGCACTGTGTCCAGGTCTGGAATCCCTATTATGAGAAAGGTTTGGATGTGCTGGAATGTGCCTGGAGAAGGGCCAAAAGGATGATCAGAGGGCTGGAGCATCTCTGCTATGAGGACAGACTGAGAGAGTCTGAGTTGTTCAGTTTGGAGAAGAGAAGGCTCCAAGGCAACTCTAATATGGCCTTCCAATATCCGAACGGGGCCTACAGGAAAGCTGTTAAGGGACTTTTTAGGGTGTCAGGTAGTGATAGGACTGGGGGGAACATATCCAAGCCAGAGGAGGGTAGATTTAGATTAGACATTAGAAAGAAGTTCTTCACCATGAGGGTAGTGAGATGCTGGAACAGGTTGCCTAGGGAGGTGGTACCAGCCCCATCTCTGGTGTTTTTAAGGTCAGGCTGGATGTGGCTCTGGACAACCTGATCTAGTGTGAGGTGTCCCTTCCTATAGCAGGAGGTTTGGAACTGGATGCTCCTTGAGGTCACTTCCAACCCTGACAATTCTGTGATCAAGTGACCACTCTGATCCTTGGTCACTCACATGCAAAGCAAAACTCAAGGAAAAGAACATAAATGTGAAGGAACTCAGCAATTTTGTGAGCCAGCGAAGAGTAAGACAAGGAGACTGAACTTTGGAAATGTCAAGCCAATGCACCTAAGGAAGAATTATTTCAAAACTTCAGCGATTCAGTGCTGATGTGGGAGACATGAAGGAGAAGTAGAACTCATAAAAGGCAACAAATTAAATCTGCATCAGTAAGGCAGTGTGCCAGATGAAAGAAAAAGTACCAATACAGTTTCTGTGTTGCATATGTTGAAGCTGTATCGTGATGGAAGGTAGAAATCATGCCAGATTACACCACTCTTGTACAACCCACCTAAAACATCATCTTTGACTTTAAGGATGTAAGAAGGTGTCAGAATTAACAAGAGGCACCATATGGGTATAGTGCCCATGAGCACTATCAGAGAAAGAACTCCAGAACTTCTTCATTTAGGTGAATAACATTTTGAAAAGATGTTGTCATCCTTTTGTGTAAAGTTGAAGAAGTCATTAATAACCTTTCTATTGTTTCCACATATCTCTCCATCTTCTAGTTTGAGGCAATCTGCATGGTTGCCTGTGACAGGTTGACCTTGACTGGATGCCCACCAAGCTGCTTTATCATTGCCCCTTCTCAACTGGACAGGGGAGAGAAAACATGATGAAAGGCTCATGGATTGAGATAAGGACAGTGAGATCACTCACCAGTTACTGTCATGGGCAGAACTTGACTTGGGGGAAATTAATTTACTCCGTTAACAAAGGAGTAGGATAACAAGAAATAACAAATATAAAAACACCTTCCCTGAACTCTTCCTTTCTTCCTGATCTCTGCTTTCATCCCAATTTCCCTGTCTCCTACCCCTGAATGGTATAGAGGGATGAGGAATGAGGGTTGGGTTCAGTTCATCATATGTTGTCTCTGCTGATTCTTCCTTCTCACAATTTCCTTCTTTGTCAACATGAGGTCCCAAGACAATGCTCCACGAACTTTTCCAAGTGAGTCCTTCCTATGGGGTGCAGTTCTTCACTAACTACTCCAGCACAAATCTTTTCCACAGGATGTAGTCCTTTAGGAATGGACTTGCTCCAGCATGGGCTTCACTCCATGGGGCAGTTGTGAAGGGATTGCCAAGAGAAAATGGGAGCCAGCAATATCTTTACACTCAAGCTTGGCCAGTGGCAAGTTCATCTTAGAGCTGACTGGAACTGGCTCTGTTGCACACTGGGGAAGCTTCTGGTAGCTCCATCTCTCCTTGCTAACATGACATGGATAACTCAGGAGACATGTGAGTCTCCACCAGCAGTGTTTGTGATCAGAACACCTAGAACTCTCTCCTCTGAAAGAATGCTTGCACAAACACTGATGCTGATGTAAACTAATGGTAAAAGTAGTTTGCCTAATATCAGCTAAATTAAGCAGTATCCAGAGCATCTCAAAGAAGTTTTAGACAAAAGGAGTCAGCTTGAAAAGGCATAAAATTAAGAAAATACAGGATGTGGGGAGATATCTAGGAGTGAGAAGAGACAACAGTAAGCCTAGGTTTGCTAGGAAGTCATCCTTCCAGCAACCTCCTAGGCATGCTTTTATGCCTCACAAACCACCCTCTTTGCCAGACACTGTGAGACTGCACCACCTGGCTTGTAGGTCGACAGTACAGTGGCCTCATCTGAGGCATGCAGGTGTGACTTAGTGGCATTTATCACTAGTTTGTGGGTGGGTGGGATGTGTGGAGTGGTAGGGGGTTCACATCAAGCTGGAGTACCCATGCCTCCCACCATGGGTTCAAGAAGGGGGATGCTTGTGTGTGGTACACATGGCAGGGGGGTGGATCTGTGTGGATGACTCTCTGTGTGTGTGGGCACACTTGGAACTTTTTGGAACTAGTCATAAAAGGGTCTTTAGAAATTTGTAGGGTTTTATTAATAGATGCTGAGTGTCTGCTAATGTCATTTATATTTCATATTGCTGATACTGCTGTGTGATTGCCATTTAATTATGTGTTGTCCAGAAAAAATCAATAAATGATTTCGATCCTGATTTCAGTTAAACTACACAAGCAGAGTTGGCTTTTTTCTGTGCCATTTTGTAACTTCCATGTAGCTGGCATGGACACCAATTACATATGTTAGCATGGTGGATGGCTCAGATAATTAGTTTTATTCCCTGGCACTTCTGTTTTGATGCTATGACCATAACCTCTATCTCCAAATTATTTTCTCCAGTGTGATGACAAGCAGATACTAAAAGTCCCTGCAGAATTTACTACAGAAGTATTGCCTATTGAGGAAAACATTCCAAAAATTCACATTTTGTTTAAAGAAACAGTTTTCCTAGTTAAAAAAGTCTTCAAAGCACTAGAAGTATGCAGGAGTTGTGACAGCATTTGGAGGTGTTCTCTTTTTAGGATGGAATGTTTTCAAAATGGTTTTGTGACTCTCTTCCTTGTAGAACTAACTCCTACCATTCTTCGTCACTCACCCGCATTCTACTTGGTGCAGACCTGAGTGATGGCACGAAGGGGAAGGATTTGAGCCCTTCAGGAAACACTACTCAAAAGACTTTTTCCTTTTGTAAGGAATTGAGTTTGGTAGGTAGCTTCCACAGGCCACAAGTGTCCCCATTTTCTCTGGTAGGATGTGTGCTCCAACTTACTTATTTAATAACTGTATTTGTCTTGCCATGTTTTTATTACTTCCAACTGTTGTACCAGCAAAAATAATCCTGTCATGCCATACTATCAAAATCTCCAGTTTCCATCTGGGGAGTTCCTCAGCCAGCCATGGACTTCATCGCTAAGAGTGGACACAGGCACAATCCTCATATCCAGCTATGCCATCACTGTAGCTATGGCACAAACCTGATATTGACCCTGCTAACACCCTTACAGCACGAACTCCTTAACTCTTGTCACAGGTGATGTCCCACATGTTAGGTACTTCCCTGCTTTTGAATGGGTTACTTCACTGGAGTGACTGAGCTTGTGGCCGTGGCTGGACCTGCAGTGCAGGAACGGGAGAAAGAAAACACTTCAGTAAAAAGAGAACTAACTTTATTATCTGAAATAGATGACTCTGCTGACTCATTCTACATCTGAAGACACAAACTATAGTGTCCCCAAATACTTTTGCCTATGGGAGCTTGCAGAAGTTTCTGCATAAGCAATAGCCTGCAGGGATGCTCCCTGGAGTTTGTTCTATGTATCTTCACCTACAGGAGAAAAAGACATGGAGCTTAAATCCACAAACTGTTCAGTTTCAGTTGATTTTGTCTTAATCATTTGTTACCTCTGTGTTCATCATTAGTTATTACAGAGTCGTAGAAACATTTTTTTTGAAAGAGATACTTAAGATCATCCAGTCCAACTATTAACCCAGCTCTGTCAGGTTACCACCAAACCATGTCCCTCAGCACCACATCTCCATAACTTTTAAACCCCTTCAGGGATGGGGACTCGGCACTACTGCCCTGGGCAGCCTGTCCCAGAGCTTGACAACCCTTTTCAGGAATATAATGTTCCTTATGTCCAACCTAAACCTCTCCTGACACAACTTGAAGACATATCCTCTTGCCCTATATTACATTAAAAAAGAGAATACTTCTTGTAAGCTGACTTTTTCTTGCCTAGATGTAGCTCCACTTGTTTCATAATAGTCTCAGTTTTCAGTAGAGAGGACAGTCTGCTGGTCCTTTTAGCACCTGCATTTTAAAGATGGTTGAAAGACAAGTGACACTAATGCACCACAACCTACAAAACCTTCTGGGTTGTGTTACCAAACTCACAACCTCAATCTGACCCACCAGCCCCCTGCAGCTATATTCATCAGAGCGTTTTTCTGCTGAAAGACACCAAGGGGATAATCTGCTGTAAATACCAACACAGAAAGCTTTAAAAGATTTAAGTATCTGAAGGTAAACATAAACTTGCATCTGGCTGATAAAAGCGGCTACTGTGCTCCGTGTTGGCATACCCCTTCTTGTCTCAATCTGCTGCAGCGCTTTTGTGTCCTAGGCTTGGATGTTTAAGCATGGAAAGGGGAAAAAAACAACCCCAAAACCTGGCAGAAAGTCTATCATTTAATTTTTCATAATTTGATTCCTTGGATCCACACAAGGAGTTGAGTTAGAACTCCTGGGAGTTGTGGGTAGGCTCTGAAAAGGATGCCAACAGTTTAATGCTGACAGTCTTTAGCTCCTGCTCTAGAACAGGGTGAATGAGTTCAAGGGCAAGAAGAGTCATTTCAATGCTGTTCAAAAGGAGCCCTCTAGAGTGATGTGCTTTTGCTGGGAACAACTCTGCTTTAAACTACTACAGGGGGATGACTACTGAAATTTACCTGCAGAACCAAGGGAACAGTAAAGGAGACCAAAACTAAGCTGAGCTCCCTTTAACACAGTGAGCAGTCAGCAGATTTGCCTTTTGTTTCCTTACTGTCCCATGAATTATACGATTACCAGCAGCAAAAGTGTCTTCTCTGTTAATTAAAATGAGTAAGTAAAAGAGGTTATATATTTTGTATGGAGTGTATCTTTCTTTTTGCTTCAGAAGTGGGTAAATAGAGACCAGTTAATTGCTGCAGTTGTTTTCATGAAAATAGACTGTTTTTTAAAATTAATCACTTTAGTGAAGCATAGGAAGTGGTGTTGGAAGATTGTCGAGATTTATTTCTAATTAGGGCCACTGAGAATGATGTTATTTTATTTATTACTATGTTGAATTAATATTTCATATTTAACTGCAGGTGTCCTTTTCAATGATTTAGTCTGGTTTAGCCATTAAAAAATATAAAGTGGAAATCCCTCCTTATCAAAAAAACCTAAACAAAAAACCCANATATATATACAGACTCATAGAGAGATGTTATTTCTCTCCGACCCGCAAATACAGAGATAAAATGGATGAATTAGGAAGGCAATCTTAAAATTCAGTGGAGTTAATCAATTTCATGAAAGTCAATGTCAGGAATTCCTATGCTATAAATAAAGACAGAAGAAACTGAGGAGTGCATCAGGTTGGATAAATACTTCTAAGGTATTTCTTAGAGAATTTTTATCCTTGCCCAACACAGGAAGAATCTAGGCAGCTACTTTTCCTATGCACATGATATTGGTCCCTCCTACTACAGCTCTCACCCACATGTCACACTTCATCTATTCCTCCTTCATTCCTCCTTTCTAGCCCATAGTATGCAATTGCAGCATTTAAGAAAATGTTTCTTATTTAGAGTAATGCCAAGTACAGAGTCATAGAATAGTCATGGGATTGTTTAGGTTGGAAAGGACCTTTCGGATCAAGTCCAACCATTAACCCNAATATTTCATATTTAACTGCAGGTGTCCTTTTCAATGATTTAGTCTGGTTTAGCCATTAAAAAATATAAAGTGGAAATCCCTCCTTATCAAAAAAACCTAAACAAAAAACCCACAGTTTTTTTTTCTTTTTTTTTTGTTGGCCAAAAATTTGTTGCCTACAGAACAGTACATAAAATGGCTTTCATAAGTAGTTAAGATTAAAAGAAAATTTAAAAACATTAAAAAAAAA